>OMKL01138768.1:0-17137 GCA_900302295.1 Parasudis fraserbrunneri | reverse complement strand
AAATGACATTTATCCAAACATCAAAAAGCATGCAGCAATATCTGCAAGCAAACCTTTTCAGGCATGAAACTGCTGAAAACTCAGACGAGATCAAGACTCACTTGATAAACATCAGTCTTTTGAGACTGGCTGTGACTAGAATGGAACCTGACATTAAACTTCTTACCAGCCGGATGCAGGCCCACAGCTCACACTGATGAGCATGCATGTATAAGCTCACTGTTCTGACTTGATTATGAACATGCATAAAAAAAGTAATACCATTACATGCATGAAAAGTAATACCAATATGTCAGTACAGTGCATAATAAAATCATAAACTAATCTAGCATTAGGCATAATAAACAAATATATAATCATAATTGTGCGGTATAATTGTGGGGCGACAGTGGCTCAGGAGGTAGAGCCGTCGTCTGGTGATCTGAAGGTCCCCGGTTCGATTCCCGGCTCCTCCTGGCAGCGTGTCGAAGTGTCCTTGAGCAAGACACTTAACCCCTAACTGCTCCCGACGAGCAGGTTGGCACCTTGCATGGTCGCCTCCGCCGTCGGCGTGTGAATGTGTGAGTGACCGGGTGAGTGTGAGGCATAAGTTGTAAAACGCTTTGGATAAAAGCGCTATATAAATGCAGTCTATTTACCATTTCCCATATAATAAAAATCTCCTGCCGTACAGTTGGACGAAACTGTCCACAAAGTAATGGGAAAAATCATAGATAGGCATAACAGGTAAGCAGAGACAACAGGGCATGAACAACGCCCATAGAGATGGCATCGTCGACATCCGATGGGTCGCCACCCAGGGTGATCGTAGGGCATCACGACGAACGCACGACTCCGGCAGACAGCACAGGACGGGCGTAGACATGGCATAAACAACGCCCATGGAGACGGCATTGTCGACGTCTGACGGGTTGCCACCCTGGGGGCACGGGCCAGGCACGCACGGCAGTCTGTCCTGCTCTGCGGTGTCGGGCCGGGGGCCAGGAGGCAGAGCAGGACACCGCTTTCACCTCCAATTAAAAAAACAAACTGTTTTGCGAATGAAAAGTAAGCTAGTTCTGAGAGTTATAACTTTTCGAATCAATGCACGCATTCGGGAAGTCTTCACCGGACGAATGCGGGACAAAGCGGTTACTTTTTTAATGCTTTATAAGTCAATGCCATGCAAAGATTTTGTTGATGCACTTTACGTTATTATACTACACGATATCGATAAAGAGACTACTGCCTTGCAGATTCAACCAAGTAAAATTGCGACACCTGTCTGCCAGAGGCGGTACTGGCGAAGGAGGAAGCGTGTCTATTTACAATAGAACCGGTCAGCTTCCAAAACAGTTCGTTTCATGCATTAGCAGGATCCGCTTTGTACGTGTTCAAATTGGAAGTATGACTTCGGGACTCAGTTCGCAATACCTATGCAAGTGAATGGAGAGGGAAAAAAAGCAAATATCTGTTCCCCACACACAGACCACAGGAGCAACTTATTAAGACGAGTGCCTGTGTATGGACTTATATTGTGGCCAGGAAGTTCAATATTGCTTCAACGTTCACCCGTGCTTTATGAATGTGTTGAACATGTTGTTCAAGTTAAGTATAACTGCACATCTGAGTACCTGTTGTGTACTCAGCTACACAGTTAAAAAAAATCTATCAGAAATAGAGTCTCCATAATAGTTTTTCTTTTACATTTCCTATACATCTGTTTGACTTGGACAGCACTACAGCACTTATTTCACTTACGTCATCCTCCATACTTCATCCACCGTATCAAACTACATTGGCATTTGGAAAACAGGTGAGAAAAGAATCAAAGAGACAGTCCTTCCACATGACTAAGACTTTACTTTATACCTTAGTGCCCTGTAACTTTAGTATTCATGTACCCCATACAAATACACGTAACATGGGCTCCAATGACCAGCAAACCATTGCAGAATATCAAGGCAGGTATCACTTCCTCTCTCAATGTCAACCCTGTTTTTCTCATGCGTAAAAAAACAGGCATAGTGCCAACACATTGGAACAAAAGGTTAAAGACTGGAAATTTACAATTTGCTTTGCGAGATAAAAAATAAAGATGTCTTTATGAGGAATGATTCTATTATATACACGTTTGAGCATAAATAAAATGAAACACCCAGAAAATAGAATGATAAAAGCATGCCCATTGTCACACAATAACAAATAGGCGGGCGGTATTATTTGCGTTCACATCCAACCATCTTCTTTACCCAAGACCATATTAATTAATTAACAGGATATAATTAGGAATCTCTTACCATGTTAGCATAGCTGAAGCATTCATTCAAACCACAAAATTTGGAATAACTTTTGGCCTATGCAGCCCCATTAGAATGGGAGACAGACATCAATCTACCGAAAGAGAAGAGATTCTTTCATTTCAATTTTTTCCCTGACCTATCAAAAGTGTTTGTGATATATCTTTACCATGCAATGTGAACCAAGCAGGATATTGTTAATGATAAAGTAGTATAATGCATCTGTGGAAAGGTTGGCATTTTTGTGGGTTGAGAAACTCTGGAACTTGACTTGTTACGTGGTAATGAATGACTACCTGTAAGTATTGTTTCCTTTATATGATTGACAATCCAAGGATTCTGCTGCAGCTCCAAAACTGAAGTGAAGTAGAAATTGACCAGAGAACAGCAGAAACATCCATAGCACCATGATAACATCACTCCTCATGACATTTACTCAGATTACTGGAAGCTCATGGAGAAAGACCTGTTTGGTGTCCTTGCAAACGATGGTTTCATACAGATTGAATGATTTGAATCCAGAGGAGGCCATTGTAAGATCAAAGACACAGTTAAATATGCAGTCAGGCCAGAGCCTTTTGAGGCATATAGTTTCTCTGCAGCCTGAAGAGATGTATCCACAAACATGTCTCAATAATGAGTCTCTTTGTATTATCTAGCAGCCCCTGCCTTATCCCCCGTGCTAGCAGCCCCTGCCTTATCCCCTGTGCTAGCTGCCCCTGCCTTATCCCCAGAGCTTTGTTTCCCCTTAGAAGGACCCGCTGATTTGGGCTTGACTCGTGCAGGCGTGACGGTGACGGAGGATGACGGCGTGGCGGCTTCCTGCGAGGCGCTACGTTGGATGGTGTTTGTAGTTCTAGGTCGTAGCGTTGGGGCGGTGGCGGTTCGGACAGAGAGGAGCTGCCTGGTCGGACAGACTCGCTGAGGGGAGGGGCTGTCTGTCCTGCAGTGGGAGGTGCTAAGGCTGCGTCGAGTCCCGAAGATGATGCGCAGGGGCATTCGCGGGCTACCGCAGGGCTGGGCGGGACCACAGGAAGGGCGGGGACCGGAAGAGGAAGCAGACCTAGACGACAAAGGTTTGGATTTCCGTTGGGCGCTGAGAGTGCTCAATCCAACTTTCTGAAGCCTGAGAAGAGAAAATTAATATTGTTTAATTGCTCAGTGTGTAACACTGCATCAAACAGTTTAAAAGTGAAAAAATAATACAGCACTTGCATTTCTGTAACTCAAAGAAGAGGCTATTGCTTGCTATTTAAGCATAGTTAATTGTACTCATGGGGTGGTAAATAAACAGATGATGCATTTTTTTGTCATTAAATGCCACGCCTCTCCACCGGGTGAACGACACGTACCCATTATTGGTGGATGATGCTCCTTTGCTCTCGCCGTCTCCTGGCAGGGAGAGAGGGGAAGGAACTGCAGTATTGAGCCCCCCTGAGGGCTTCTTTATGGGGGTGACGGGCCTGGGGATCCTGCTCCGCCACTCCTTCGAGCTTTGCTCCTCCGTCGGTTTGAGACGAAAGCTCCTCCTCGCCAGCGACTCATCTGAGGTGTGGGTGTCCTCCTCCGAGCCTGTGGTGGACAGAGTCTCAGAGGCTCTCCGCAGCTCGTCGTCCCCGGACGAGAGAGAGGACGACGTCCCTGAGAGCATTCTCCTCCTTATCCATCGGCCCTGCTGCTTCTCCACCACGAGGCGCGCCAGGTCTAGCTGCCTGGCGCGCTTCTGAAGACGTGCCCGGGTGGAGAGGGAGGACGACCGCTCAGAGCCAGTGTCTTCTTCAGAGATGAGCACAGGTATGCGGCTTCTGATCCTGGGCTTGGTGGCGATCGGTGCTTCGGCCCCGTTTCTTTGTGGCTCCACAGCCTCTTCGTCGCTTGATAATGGATCCTTTTTGGGTTCCTTTGAAACATCTTTGTGTTCTTGGACTGGTGACATGGCTTCAGGGACAGTCTCCAAGGACTTGGTAAAGACGATAAGTGGATGATCTTCGGTTTTTGGGACTTTGTCATTTTCTGGGGGCGTGTCTGGTGCAGAGTGCTCTGGGGGCCGAGATGACAGATCTAATAGATCAGATTGTTCAACTACTCCTGTCTTGTCATGGGTGCCCCCTTCTACAGAGGCCTCCTTAATAGTAATAGCCAAGAGTTCACGGTCACTTTCTTTGACGGACTGACCATTGGAAGACATGACATTGAGGTGTGATGTCTCTGCAATATGGATAAAAGTGCGCTCAACTTTGGTGAAGGGAGGTGATGCTGGAGCTATAGGGGTAGATGGCCTCAGATCTGACCTCAACGCAGGGGACAACCTCCCGGTTTCAGATGATTCAGGCTGGACAGCCTCCCCCATCAGGAGTCGATCATTTCGTGGGGTTATGGCAGACGGTGTAGCCAAGTCCCCCTCAAGATTCTGGTCCCCACCAGGAGGGGACTTGCGGTTGTCTCCAGGGGAGAAAAGGACCAACGTCTTCGAGGCGTCCTCTAGATCAGGATCTGCATCGGCGGTCGAGGCCGGCTCCCTCGGGCCCTTTTGGTCCTCTGCCATGAGGGTGGACGGCGCCGCGTCCTGGCTGCGTTCCGTGCTCTTTTGACTGGCCTCGCTGTTGGACTCACTCTTGGTCACGTCATCGTCCCTGGGCCCCTGGGGCTCTGGGACTTCGTCCTCCGGAGGCAGCGTGGCAAACGTTAGGCGCTGTGGCAGGGTCCCGGTGAGCATGACGGCGAGGAAATCGGCCCTCTTCACCTGGAGCTGAGGGAGAATGTGGAAATGCTCCTTCTCATCCGTCTGGCCCTTGGTTCGATAGTCAGGAGAGGGCAACGATGGGCCATTCTGCTCTGTAGGTGACATCACCTGTGAAAAGACACAGCAAAGCCTGCTTATACTTTCACTCCTTTTTAACTGGATCAAATTCAAAACAAGTCATGTTCCTTTGAGCATTCACATATCACCTACAGTAATACACAGTACACAGAGCTCATGGTTTTGATTTTCAACATGATCAATTTCAGTTACGACCCAAAAAACCATAAAAGGTTCATTTCAGGACATTGTGTTTATCTCTTGAGGAAGGTTCAGAGTCTTCAGAGTGTGTACACAGACATTTAATGCAGCACATAGTGTGTGTGTGTGTGTGTGTGTGTGTGTGTTAATAAGTTAATAGGTTTAGGATGTTCTCAGTTATGTTCAAACTTTGAATAAGACAGACAACAGTGACATAAGTATTTGCCCCCAAACCATTTAATGTCATTTTGGTTGTTCACAAGCTTTTAAAGATTGTCTAGATTACATACATTGATATAAAAGGCACAAAAATGCATTGCAGAGTTTTTCCTTTGACAGCACGCAGCCCAATATCGTGATTTTTCAAGTGTTTTCCTTCGCAAAGATCTGACATACAGTATGTACATACTAAAACCCAACTAATTTGCATGCTATGATAGATTAAATGAAAAGCTAATCACTCTCTAAATTTCTGTATATATGTACATAGGTATTGTTGATTTACAAAAGGTTTAAAATACATGCTTTACCTGTAAATTATACAAGCAGACTGTACAATTATATTGTGATACAAAAAAGCCTACATATTTCATACATGTAAAAGACACTCACGGATCACACTTGACAAACACTGCAAACTGTTCTACTCAGCATGGTTCCTTTTCCTGTTCTAAGTTCCACTGCCACATAAGCCCTCTTTGCTTTTATTGCAAGTATAAAAAAAAAAAAAAAAAAATTAAACCAACAGTGATTGTTATACATGGGGTAGTTTGACAAACAAACTGTTCTCAAGGTCCATGTCTGACAGACAAGACATTCTGGTGCAGCAGAACGCAGCGGTGAACTTTGCGCACCACTGTAAAAGACATGGATCTGTGTTATTGGGACAACAATAACCAACACAGACACATAACAAAAAATTAATCTACAACGGTCACCACGGAATAGATGCAAAACATTTCTCATCTCTACAGACACTTCTATTGTATACTTGTTACCCTGTTGTTCCATAAAGGTCAACACTTACATATACCATTTATGAAATTGCATCTGATAAATAGAAAGCATCTTTTGGGGGGAATGCATAATATACTCCATTTTGTACAATGCACGAGGTATTGGAAGTCATTATTTGTCTTCAACAGACTTGTATTTTCTAAACTCTCTCTAGACTAGGCAAATACATCAAGTTTGTCGAGGGAGTAATTGTGCACACTAAAACATCATGCGTAGGTTTTGTGTGAACTCCGTGGATATAGCCCCATTAACTCCATTCACTTCCAATTAGTTGTAATCAAGAATCACGGAGTAAGGGCTTTTGAATGTACGGTACTGTGACTGTGATTATGATGGCCTGGAGCTGAATTCAAGGCTAAGGTCAATCCATCACCTTCATAATCGACTAATTCAAAGGCTCATCTACGCATCAAAGAGATTCCTCCCCGACACCCATGAGTTAGACCATCATTTTTCATTTGATACTCCCAAGATTTTTTTCCTAGCTTGAGAGTAGTCTTTCAAAAAGGTCAAAAGTAAAACTGGAATGCCTCACCATCCCCGCTTTGGTTCTCTGGTAATTGCCATGCAAGTAAAATTGTGCCACTGCTAATGAACGCGTCAGCGTTTCAAGATTCTTCGTCCCAAGAATCTCCGTGAATGAACAGAAATCAAAACCAAGGCTTAGAATATGTGTGAACTTAGGATACTGTGTTGAGATTTCATAATGGAATTGTAACCCCATCGACTTGCTTTGCTTTAGCATTAACAGTGGCACATTTTTTTGCTGTTGGTCATATGGCTATAACCAGTGGACCTCAGCATGCATTCAAACATAACCTATTCTAATATACTACTGTCTTAACATCAAACATCAATGTGACTATCACATGAAAAAAATTTACTAATTCTCTGAGTGGCATATCATATGACATGCTCCAGTAACATAGGAAACAGTGGATACATATATGCATATCAACACCTAGTATTTTCATACTCCAGGACATGTTATGTATGGAAGATCTGGTATTCAGACTTGACGTCATTATCTGGTCAAAATGGCTATTGCTACTCATATCACTTAAAAGTCAGCTCAAAGCATGTCCAAACAAAGACAATGGGATAATAAATAACAACAAAATTCCGGTTTTCTGCAGCTTGAAAGTACAATTTGATCCGTGAGTATCCCTTCTACCAGTGTGATTATATACAAAAATCACAGACATTTTACAGTCAGAGGTGTGTCTTACTTACAGTATACATCATGCAAATAGTGTCAGCGGTTGATAAACAGTCTATTTGTACAATACACTGTGATTTCTGCTGCAAACCAGTTACAAAAGTCATGATGTTCTTGATAGAGTGAGTACACTGACAACTTCCTGCCACCGGTTTTCATTGAGACAAATATGGCATTGCTTTTGTATTTAAACAAGACAAAACAATGGGAGCAGTGACAATCATGTACAGTAAATGAATCATTTTGCAGGCTTGCAAAATAAAGTTTGGAGTTAGCAGCTAGTCCACTTCATACATTCTCTAACAAGTGTTGGTAATGCTGTGCTTAATACAACCCAATTGGCATGACCTTCCCAACGTCAGTGAGTGAGCAGCAGTAACCTATAAAACTTAAGAGGAGAAAGCTTGTCTTATCAAATCAGATTTGCAAGCGACAACATTCTGACGGAGGCATCCTGGTTATGCTTAAGTAATGTGTTAATGCATTATATAAACTTGATGAAAGTGGTGCACATTTTGTTAACATAGCCCTTAAAATGCCTTGAATAAAGAAATGATAAAAACCTCTTCAATTATGACACCAAATAAAAAGGCTGTGTTCTGATGCCATTTCAGAGGACAATTATCTCTATAATGATTTCAGAAAAACGGAAGAAAAGTGTTCTTAGGAAGCAGCCCCTCCAGGAATTTGCGATGTTGCGATCACATGCTTGCAGCGAACACCACAACTTTAACAAAGCATTGCTATTCTGATGCAATGAACAGTTTAATCAAAAGTGTGTATCTGCAAAGCACATCACCACAACTTTGACTTTTGCTTTACAAGCTTTCCTGTCTTACAAAAAAAAAAAGAAAAAAAAAGCCCACAAAATCAGGTGTTTTGGGCATCACATAAACACTGTAAAATCCTGGAGGGACTGAATGAAAAACATGGCAAGAGAAGTTCATTAATAATGAATGTGACCAAAAACACATTGGTGCAATAAAAATAAGCTTACAGTGAATTGTCATGGTTGTGATGACATGGTCAAGTCATTTTAAATTCAGGTGCAATTCTGTATAATTGAGTCCTAGCATTTAGCCATTCATACTGGCTACATCTACTATGCATGCCCTTGCTTTACAACTGCTGCCCAACTGAAAATAGAATTCCCTTTTGGCTAAGCATGAAGAAATAAAATAGCATGGATGTGCAGAGAAATGCAAAAGCCTTCACTTTTCCTTTCATACCAGTTTCTTTAAATCACTTTTTTTTTTCTTTTTTCAAATAAGCATCCCTAATTTTGCTTATTGCATTTGTGTTTTGCATCAGTACTCTACGAAATCCTACAACAGACCATCTTCTCCTAGCCAGCTGCTGGTAAAGTGCAACAGTGATGTACAGTAGTCAAGGGATAGCAATGGAAGAATATGCACTATCATGTAATGAACACAATCACTTTCATACTGCTACGATCAAAACGCAAAGCAAGCAACGACATTCAGTCCAATGGCTTTCTGGCCTTTATGATATCTCACACAGTCCAGTGGAGTATATAACGTAAGAATTTCATGTTCCTTCAAGCTCTCCAAGTATTCCATTCCCTGTGCTATCCCATTTTGGCCAGAGGTAGTGGGCCAATGTGGCTTAAAGGAACAATCCACCAAAAAATACAACATTAATTCATTATCCCCATAATCTCAAACATATCCCAAAACTACAAACTGTCTTGCCCCAAAATTCATTTGGTTTGAGAGTTCGGAGGTCAAAAGTTCCCAGTTGGAAAATCGTAATTACAACTTCAGCGCATTCCAGTGCCCAGCTTGGAAAGAAACCATATATATACAGTACGTAAAATATGTTGTTTATCTAAGGGAAGAGCATGTGACCCCGCAGGCAGCTGGTGTTTGTGTGGCTGGTATCTGACTACAATATATGTTATATTAGGCTATCACACTGGTATTGACAAAAATCTAGTTTCAATCGTCTTCTAAAGACTAAAACAATGTTGTTTACAGTTTAGTGTATGCCACCATATTGAAATTATGTCAGATAACTGCATCTCGATAAAGTTGTGAGTTGAGAGACAAACCCCAAGTTTCCTACTTGGGATTCCGATTTCGAGGGTCGTTCCATTGCATTTTTCCTAGTAGGAGTTTTTTTTTTTCCTAGTTCCCACTTCAATTGAATGCACCATTTAAGAGTTGGGATGTGTGATGTCATTATGATGTCACATTCCAGAAGTATTAAATACAGCTCAGTGAAATTATGAAAAAAGAAAAAAAAAACTTTGTGATTAACTATCTAAAAAAGACAGTTTATAGTTTTGGGATTTTTTTTTATATATATTTTTTTAATTTCCTTTAAGATATCTAACATGCCCATGAGACTGTTTTTATATCACACCTCAGTATCAAAATGATGGGTATATGCAGCCATATGCATAATTGCCACCTCTTTCTCTGTGTATTTAGAGTATAGGGGTTTCAGTATACCTACTGTCCTCAACTACACCAACACTGTAACACATTATCCATGAATCAACAGTAGTTCTGTTGGCAATATCATGACAGAAAAAAGCCTGCTGCAATAGCAGCAATTCATTAAAAAAAAAGCAACTAACATGGTAATCCTGAAACTCCAACCTGATATTTTCCTCTATAGGTCCTCTGAGGTAATCTATCTCTCAATGTTATCTTTTATCAGTGAACATAATTAAGCATGAAAATTGAACTGAGAACCATATCCTCTGCCAAACCATGACATACCTGTATTTACACACACGACAGTGACATTTGTGATGACCACCCAACTTTAACAGAGAAGCTACACAGCAGCCATTGTTGCCATTGATTTGTCAGCCATCGATAGAACGTTTGGCTTGAAGTCAATTGAACCTGCTACACAGCCCGCATCCGATGGTATCAACCAGAGAGCGTCCTGCATCAACAGTCGCCTTAAACCAATATCCTGATGGCTGATGCTGGAGTTCAATCTATTTAGTGGATGGAAGAAACAGCCAATAGCCTGTCCAATCAATCTATTGACTCTGTTTTGCCTCGGATGTTCATGATAACCCACTATCATAACTTAATTTAAAAGCCAAGTCTCTTTTATTGAATGGGTATGCACATTTGACAAATAAAGGCTGTTTTAAATTAATTGTTTACACAGTTACCATGGATGCAGTTTTGCTTTTGTTTATTATCATCATTTGCATTCATAAGTCCATCGTCATTGCTTGCTAGCCATGGTGGCATGGAGAAAAAAATATTACCTCAAAAGCCGTAAGTCATCAAATTTGCTCAGTCAAACTCTGGAGAGGCAGAAGACAGGCATTTCTCCACTCTCCCCATTTCTACTTTCAGTACAACTTTCAGTTAACCTGTGACCTCATAAAAATCATAAGAATTAGGCTATCACACCAACAATACACTTGGTCTCATTGGTAGGGCCTGCCAGAATTATACAATCTTAAATCTGTATAACCTTGCACCAGTGTTTGAGCAGGCTATAGCCTATTGATAAATCTTTTGTCTCCGTTTTTTGCATTTGTTGGATGTTGTTGATAAGCCACTGACTAAAGCTGCTTCTATTGCCTGCTGGGTTTAATGCAAATTTCCTCTTCATATTTTCTTGCAGTTGTTAGTCTATCATAGGCCTAGTGTTCCTGATTGGAAAAACTCTACCAAATAAATATCATGGGCCACCAATTCCCTAAAGAAGTAAACTCCCACTTTCAGTTGTAACCTAATTAAAATCAAGAGAAATGATCACATCAAAAATGCATTTGTGCTGGATTTTTAATTATCCGAAGTGATAAGTTGTTTTGTTAAGTTGTTGAGCACAATCATAGGGGAAATGTTTATCACTTAAAACAATGATGTTTAGCTACTTTGACAAAAATCTGCAGTACAAGATTTTTGTTCTTTATTTTTTTTTTGTTTACATTGATTGGAGAGAGCAACCTAACAGAAATAATATCCAAATATTTTTTACTTAGGACAGGGGGAGTTAGTTGCCACAGCCTGTACCATGCTAAATCACAGTGGGCATTTTCAGCACAATGATTCAGATGTCAGATTGTGCTCACATGAAAGAGAAGCGAAGCAGGCCAACTATGATCCTACAAGTAAAAGGAGATTGTAGTAAGCAGTGGGTTCCGAGTCGTGGGTTGTGGCCTATTGTGTCAGTGGTACTGAAAATGTCCAATTCATATAGAGGATGTGGTGAGCCATACCCAATTCTTTGAAGTCTAATAAGATGTTTAGCCTACTCAACATACCATCTTGTATTGGATATCAGAAGCTGGAAATCCAAATGAAATTGGATATTATTCCCATAAAATATAGCAAAACTGGCCGAAGCGGCTTGACCCAGTGTTGAATTGGTCTCGCTAGCATGGATAAGCACCAGTTGACTGTAGGCCTATAATGGTCTCATTAAGTTACTGACAAATATATTAGCCTACTGGCCTTTACTGCTATAAGCAAGCCTACTAATAGACAATATTACTTAGCTAAGCATGATGATTGACTAGAAACGGCAGATGACAACAAAGAAGAAATGATCACAGTCAAGCGTTATCTCCTAGGTGACACTGCTTTGTAATCGGCGGCTGTGTAGCAGGTGAGAAATTGCGTGGATGTGACACTGATGGCAACGCGTCTCTCTCTCTCTCTCTAGTGTAGCTTCGCTGTTACGTGTCATCATGACCTAACCGCCGCTATTCATAATATTTGATCACAGACATCTTGGTCGCAAGCACCAGGTGATTGTAATCGAATAGCAGGTGATTATCATAAAATGACAACCGTGGCCAATGAGCTGTTGCACCGTGCCATATTGTAGGGGGAAAAAAAAAACTACGAGAATACTATGAATAGCACATTGAGATGAAAGCCCAAAAAAATTAACATGTGAGATTTGCTTGAATTCCTAAAATTGGGCAAAGCAAGCAATATGCACACACAGAAAACACAACAAGCATAACTGACGAACAAAGAGTTGAGTGTCAGCCGCAGAAAATGCTTTAAAGTCCAACCAAAATTGAAAGGCCTTTATTTAGTGTCAACATTAATACCACTACTCCCCATGTACACTGTATTGTCTCTTCCTATGAAAAAGACATGTGTTGTCTAAAGAAAGAATTATGCATTTACATTTTTCCACCTTTCTTAGCTTCTTAGTACTAGTGTGGATCGAGTACTAGCTACATCAACCATAATTGCATTTTGTGGGAGGTGGGAGGGGAGGGGAGTGATATAATGCTACAGAGTTTTTGCAAACTAGCAGCAGGATGTATGAAACTGAGAACCACTGGTTTATCAACTAATATAGTTAACCCAAAGAGAGGGTGATATCTGCTGGTGCAATGTGACATTATTTTTTTGACTTGTGTATGTATTTATTTAGAAGAAGAAGAAGCGAGGCACCGGTGTTTCCTAGATGAAGGCTGCTATGCAGTAGCCTCATCTCAGGCTCCCGAGTGCACTCTGGCCAGGCCCTAATTGGGACTATTTCAACATGCTAGCTGGCTGGGCAGCTTGTGTTAGCCGCCACTCAACACAGTGAAACAGCTTTCTCATGTAGCTACATGCTTGCAGGGGGGATCACTTGGAATGGAAAACAGAATACCAGAGGTATTTACGAATGGTTCAGATAACAGACGTGATGTAGGGATCAAGCATGAGTGGCAGCTAGCATTTGCCTGCTAGTCAGTTAGCAGCATTAGCTAACGAGTTAACAACTTGTTGCCGGTTTGGCCCGGGTGCGCTCTGAAGCTCGAGACTGACTGTGACTGCCTTCATTTGGGATGGATCGCCCCATGTCTTTCTACTTTTCCATCTTTCAATATTAGTAGTGTGTGTAGTGCCAAAGCTCTGACAATGCTACGTTACGAGCTAACGTTAGCAAAATGGCTTATTTATTTGAGAGAACGGCGTCAAAGCCCAGCCTACTGTCACTTGTCACTCAAGTTTAACTCGTGAATATTATGATCTCCGCCCCCCCAGCTGTTTTTTCAGCTCCAAGGACAATTTGATTATATCCATAAAAGCAACGTTACGTTATTTACTTTTCACCAATTAAATATGGTTACAAAAAGTACAAAATGATTTTATGTGGTTTCAAACTGGTAAAAAGGTATATTAATGCCAATTTCGGGTTGGACTTTAATAATCCTGTTTTAAAACTCCAGGTATGCATTTTACAGTAGGTGACCACTCATCGGAGATTCACACACACTGCCATGAGGTTTGCACAACAACACTGTTTATGGTAGTGGAGTTGGGGGTATATACGTAAGGGATAATGAACCAGTGGCCGGGTGTTGTGCAGTTTAAATGACCAACGTGAAGGTTGTTAATTGCCAGCGGCAAACTGCCATTTTAACATTTAAACTGTGCAACGCCCGGACCCGAGTTCAGTATCCCACTTATACAATGGCATTTCAATGTAAAACATATTTCTGAAAACAAAACACGTCTATTGCACATATCAGCTTTGAAAAGTTGATAAGAGTTGGTCAGACCAATACCTGGAAAGCAATAACAGCTACCCATCTATTCCTATGTAATGGAACTGGTCTGGACTCTGCTCCAGCAAGTAGTCAAGTCCCTAGCGGCAACAACACTACCAACCAGCAACTTTTATAGTCCCTCCACCAAACTCTACCATCATATCACTTGTCAGGTCAAACTAATATGCTGCTAGCCCTACTACTGTATACCATGATGTTAGAATGGAAAGACATAGTTACCAAGGGGGTAAAGCACAAGTTATATCCCACCAGAGATCAGAAAATGTATCTGACAGAGAAATCAAAAGCAGCAGAGGAAATCCTCCCCATCCATACCTATGAGTTTAACGTGTAGCCTGCCTGATGATGGTGATGATGATGATCATAATCAAGTTGTCTAATGTTATTTCAATGGCTTTTCAACTTGAACAAAATCAAGATAATAGTATGCTGGTTAGCTCAGTGTAAATGTTGACTTGGCCAAGCCTTTGCTCAACTCCCTCTCTGTGGATCGGGAGTCAAGCTCGAAATGGCACTCTCACTCCATCAACCCCTTTTTCCTAAGTAGTTGCAACAATTAAAAAAACAAAGTACTCACCATGAAGCTACGAGTGTTGACAGTTAAAAAGGGCATATGTTGTATTTTATTATTCCACAGATTTCAGTACAGTGTTCCACAAGTTAAGCGAAAAACGGCTTCAAATGGTCACGCTGGCTCTTCTTGGCTACCTCATTGGGCGAATGCCGAGTATCAACCAATCAGGAGCATCCTAACATCGTGACCTATGCCGTACACCCTCCGACACGATAGATGGCGCAGCACGCTTCAGCTTGCTGATACGCGACCTTCACCCACTGAAGTAGCCGAAGAAGAGCCAGCACGGCCATTTTAAGTTAGTTTTCCGAAAAATAAATCGTACTCATCTAACTTGCGGAATGCTGTATTCAAAACTGCGGAATAATAAAAAACAACATATGCCCTTTTCAACTGTCAACACTCGAAGCTTCATGGTGAGTACTTTGTTTTTAACTAGTTAGGAAAAAGGGGCTGATGGGAGTGAGAACGCAGTGCTTTTTCTCCCATTGCGAGCTTGACTCCCGATCCACAGAGAGGGTGGAGAGCTAATGTTGACTATGAAAAATCAGTCGAGGCGTTGGGTCTTTTTAAATTTACATCAGATATGCAGCAAGTTAACTTGTGGGAATCGCGGTCAGGCACAGTACGCCAGCAGTGCCCTGCTAGCTTGTTGCTTCGTACGTCACAGCTAAGCTAGGAAGGTCCAACCTATTGGCCGAGTGATTTTAATGGCTTAATCTATAAACAAGCAACTTCACTTAAAACAGATGTACATCATGCTGGCCACAGGCTACTATCCTCTGATTAGGTTAAAATGGAGCAATCCTTTCCACTGTTTCCAATACACGCTGCCCTGGTTTGATGCCACATTGTAACTAGCTAACGCTTAGCAAGAAATAAAGTCACAGCTGGATGAAACATGAAACAAAATTGTAGGCTAATGAAATGCTTTACTGCCATCTAGAGGAATTGCAAGGGAACAGCAGTAATGTGTTTGAAAGGAAATGGATGTCACCGAAGATATTTAGTACAGACATGTAAATCTTGATTTAGAACAGTGAGTTGCCAGGTGTATAGCGGGCATTATGCAGAAATAATACCCACCTCTCAGCCAATCACAATTGAGTCACGAGCCGTTGCATAAACAGGTATATATATACCCACTTCTTTCTCTGGGCATACAGCTCCTGTACACTTACTACAATACTATCCTATCAACGTTATTACCATTGACTTATGTCCTATACTACAATCTTACACCATGTTAGCATACAGTACCACCTCCTCAACAACCACTGTTGTAGCACAATGCCATAGCACAACAGCCTGCCATCAGTGTGAGACATCACACCTTGCATATTATTGTACCTCATATCAGTCACTCTCAATAAGATAATGGGACGTACACACAGCTTTTCTTTCCAGGCCTGCGTCAAATACAATGTGCAAATCCTTGCCGTTTGATTTAACCCTTGTGGAGTATCAGATGGGTGGGGTTTACCACATCAGGGCAATTGAGGGTAATGTCAGGTAAGTTAATTGACTTTCAAATAGCTAAACTTTCTGGCAGTCAGTGAATTGTCTTTTGTGGCAAACCCCACCCACATGGTAGTCCAAGTAGGCTAAAACAAACCCTGAGTTATTTGCACATACTTTTTGACCCAGGACCATTTCTATCCAGATGGATCACACAGCAAAATAAGAGTTTTTGTCATTACTAAGGAACAATGTATTATCCACTTCAAGTGATAACTGCAGATGACTACGGCAGAACAAAGCCACCTTTGTGTTAGAATGCCTTTATTAAACCTCTCTAAGGCGTCACTAATAATTTACGAGAAACCATGTTCCTCCTGTGCATTTGACTCGCAACAAAATGTTGATGGTCGCTTGCTACACCACAACATGACATTTTTTTCTTACGGGATAGTTTGTTCTGTGTCAGTGAAGACCTTTAACAGAGGGTCTATTCATGTTTTTTTTTGTCCATTAAGTTATTTTGATGATAATGCTCAACGTAATGTTTACCAGATGGTTCAGGGGAAAGGCTGCTAAAAGCCTCGGAGCAGCGATCACCAGCATGACCAGCATACGACGACAACCCCGCGAAAAGAAAAAAAAAACGTCAGCGGAAAATGGGAAAGCGAGAACGCGATGAAGCTCAACAGTCTCACAGCAGTCCAAGTTCTTTTGATCCTCCTCTTCGCACACCCACGTTCGAACGTTGGGTTACCGTCTCCACGAGTTTACTCAAAATGGTGCCAATTTTCTGGCATGTGCAACACTGAATTTGCAAAGAGCAGGCTTTCAAGAGTTTATTGCATGGAAAATATTTCCCTCTGTCAGCACTTCTTCTCTTTTTCTTTTACTCACTTCAAAAAGTAGTTGGTGAAGCAGTGTGTGTGTGCGTGTGCGTGTGTGTGTGTGTGTGTGTGTGTGTGTGTATATGTGTGGAAATGCATGACTGTATGTATTTCTTATCCAGCACACTAGGTGCATGTGTTCTACTCTGCCCCACCAACGACTTGGCTTGCGGGGGCGACTG
>OMKL01138766.1:0-10688 GCA_900302295.1 Parasudis fraserbrunneri | reverse complement strand
CCATATAGATATCTATATCACAAGTTCTACTTGGTTATGCAAAATTGCATGTTAAATAATGCAATTAAGCCATTCAGCTGCATGGTCGTGTAAAGTGTGATATCAAACTCAAAATATTTCAGACCTCATTTTGTGGGAAATGTTAGGCAATATTGACATTGCATAATATTGCGTAATTCCCCAGCCCTACTGAAGAGCACCACTGGGATGACGACACTATCTGTCTGTGCTCGAGGCAAATTATGATTTCCCTATTCAAATACCAAAGTGCAGTAGCTAGTTGATACTCAGGTTACCCTCTGGCCCATTTTGCAAGATGGATTTATGTTGTAATTGAGACATTTCATTTTCTTCTGGCACCACAGATGTTCTAATGAGAGGCAGCTTACCACAGTGGCGACAGGCTCCCCTCCCCAGCTACGCAGCTGGTAGTTTGATGGTACTTTGTTTTACTATGGCACCGACCATTGTATAAATCATTTATCATGTACTGGCATGATAAAAGTCATGTATCAGCATGATACTAATTTTGCACTTAAATAATACCATGGTATAATCTCATTTAAACTATGATACTGATGGTAATATCATGCTAGGGACCAAAAAATGATGAAAATACAAAAAGAACTTACCTTCGGGATTCAGCCTTGGGAGGAATGTATGACAGGAGGTAGAAAAGGGGAGTACTTAAAGAGGAAAGCGTGCGAGATGGGGACGAATGGCGAACAGCCAGCAGTTCAGCGGGGAGGGCAATATGGTTGATCAGGTGTATTGGCCAGGTAAACACACATCGCAAAGTACGGGTAGGGTTATGACGTGCAGGTGAGAGAGAAACAAAAGGCGAGGAATAGGGATGTATGCTTAATGACCCGCATGATTGATGTAAGCCTCCTTCCAAATTCGCAAAAATACTGCAATTTGAGAATAAAGTCAAGATTTTGAGATTAAAGTCAGAATTTTGAGATTTTTTATTCTCAAACTGTTGAGTTTATTCTCAAACGATTGACTTTAATCTCACATTTTCGACTTTATTCTAAAAGTTTTGACTTAAATATCTAAATCTTGACTTTCTTCTCAAACTGTTACTTTGACTTTACTATCAAAATTGTGACTTTATTCTCAAACTATTAGGCCTACCTTGAGTTTATTCTCGAAATTGTGACATTAATTTCGACATTTTGACTTTATTATCAAAAGATAATGTAAACTATTTGCTCTTATTATGGCCCTATAACTCTTCCGTAAAATGCTTTAAAACTACCTATTGTAAATCTACTCAGGGATCAGTAAACTGAGGCCTAATCAGATTCAAATTCCGCGGATGACAGTCCAAATCTGACGTCACTGCGGGGAGTATTCTGAATCACTGCGTGGCACTGGCAGCCTTGGTCGGGTTGGCCCAACTCTTCTGCAAAGGGAAGAGACATCTGGACCAAAACGGAATTATGGCGGAATACATGGAGACACTTTTACGCACCACCCTTTCATGTCTGCTGTTTTGTAAAAGGACTTAAAGGCAAATAACTCCGCGTGGGAAGATTTATTAGGTTGTTTAATTTTGGATCGTATCAGAAAGACTTGTCAGAAGCTGTCAGAGGGATCAAATATGGATCAATCCGTCGCAATTCAAGAAACGTTGGCAAAAGAAGAAAATTGCATCATAGTATCCTTTGAGACATGTGTTCACTTGTTTCTGCCAGTTGACTTGTTACACGTGTGATTAAGTTAAAGTTTCACTAAGCCGTGTCTCAGTTTTGAGTTCATAACAACAGCAACCACCAGTTGCTTTGCGTTGCACGAACACAAAGCTTAGGGCGAGGCCTAGAGAGGCCGGGATTGTCATAGATAACATTTACCCAAATAGTTGACATTTACCCAAATAGACCCTATCACCAAGGCACGTCAATGTTTTGTTGTTACAATGTAGTAAACGTCGCTGTAGTTACCACAGCATGGTACTCAGGGTGTGACTGAGGCTTTGGTCCAAATTTTGCAATATGACCTTTCATCCACAAGATGGCAATTGTGTCTCACTTCTCGTTTTTTTCAACCTCCTATGTCAGAGATGAGGATACCGGTAAGTCCTCTTGACATTTCCGCCCAGTAACAAGTAATACTGTGTTTTGTTGGTATATAAAAATATATTTTTCACAGTTGCACCGAGTTTTTAACTATTGCACAGCTCAGGCATAGCGTAGCCTATACAGGCAAGGGTTACTTTTAAAAACAATAACCAGGCGATCCACTGGAATATTCCAAACATATATTTTACAGTCAATGATGCCAACTAAATTTCCTTAGCCTATTTCAGAGTGGCTTTGCCTGATTATATTTATATCCACAAACAACATGGCCAGGGATATTATGGTTTTACGCCGCTGCTGAGTTTTCGTGAACGTGATAACTTCAATAGCTTTCATTCAAATCTTTTCAAATTTGCGGTGCACATGTATGACCCCTAGGGAATGACTTGTATTGATTTTGATGACCCCATGACCTTTCCTCCAGCACCACCATCAGTCCAAACTTTCAATATTCAAATTAGTGTATCGCAAGTAGCTTTCATTGGAAAAAAAAAAATTCAGGAAGAAGGATCTTGATTTTGGTGACCCCATGAGCTTTCCTCTAGCGCCATTATCAGGCCAAACATTCAGATCCTACTTGTGAATGCGATAACTCTAATAGCTTTCATTCAAATCTTTTCAAATGTGCGGTGCACATTCATGACCCCTAGAGGAAGAAGCCTAATAATTTTGGTGACCCCATGACCTTTCCTCTAGCGCCACCATCAGGCCAAACAATTTTCAAATTATCTCCTGATTCGTTTGTCACACAGTCATGAAACTGGTATTCAGAGATGCGTCTATTCATGCACAACAAGTTTGCCATAAGGACCTATGATGTCTGACATATTGGAATTTCCGCCATCTTGAATTATTGGAAAACAGTGTTTTTCATACTCCCCCTAGCTTGTTCACCTGATTCTCACCAAACCTGCTGTGTGGAATCTGGGGACTAACATCTTCAAATGTGTAATTTAGATAATTGATAGGCCAAACCACATGACCGCCAGATCCAATCAAATTTCTGAAAAACGCATGGTAAACAGGAAATAATTTCTTACTTGTAAATGCTTGTAAATGAGTCTGATTTCCACCAAATTTGACAAATATGTTTGCCTTACAGTAGCAAGGAGGTCTATGAAGTTCTAAGTCATCTTGCCCCATGGTGGCGCTATTCTCATAAAACTAAGAACATTAAACTCCTCAACGGCTTGGACAAGGGGCATGGTCAAAAGGTGGAGAATTCAGGCCATTTGGGGATATACTGCTTTCGGTCATCGACAGCACATGTCAAGTTTACGTATACTATTACCATTAGGCCTATGTGAGATTGATGTAGCATTATAACATAGCACCTCTCCCTTTGAACAAGCAAGTTTTAAACAAGCATTCACCCATTAAATTTTTTTTTATGGGTGGCCTTTACCTTTATTTATGTAATCAGATGAAAGTTTTCCCATTACATGTAATCAGTTACTCCAAACCCTGCATAGAGATCCATTACTCTCTAAATGGATAATGTCCTTAACCAAATTGTTGTAAACATGCCGTCCAATGTGTTGTCCTTATTGACAATGTCACTGAAAGCAGACTACTGGGTTTGGTGGAGTCCACAAATGAACACGCGTGAGTAATAAGTTGTACCAGGCCTATTTCTAGTAAGTATAAGTATAAGTATAAGCATAAGTATATACTGTATGTAACTAGTATGGTTTGTAACAATACAAAATAACTATTGATATAACCTTACTGGTTTTACATAAAAGCTCAGATGTGTAATGTTTCATCATGTCTCCTTCCATTGTCTCCTGCAGGCTTTTTGTGTACACCCATAGAAGAATGGCAATCACTGCTGATGATGTGTCACTGGAGGAAATTATTCCCATTTCCCATGACTTTGCTGTTGTGGAAGGTAACCAAATTTTAATACTTTAGCTTTGCTTCAATTTTAGCAAATCAATCAACACAGTTGACAAATTGAATAGCTTTGTCCAAGTGATCATATCTTTAGATATCTGTTGACACCTGTAGATATGTCAGGATGTAAATAGAAGTCCTGCGTTTCTATGTCTGTGGTTAATTATACTATTTTATAAATAATATAAAATAAAATAAAATTCATGTTCTAGGTATTCACTGCCCCTTTTTTCATTTTAATTCATTCGTCATTCTTATCTGTTCAATATCCTTATATGTCTAATGTTACAACCTCCCCAGTGTCCTCACCAGATGACCTTGCAGTGTTGGGTGAGTCCCCCCTCATTAGCATTACACCTTTATTACACTGCATTGCAGTATTGTAATTGACCCAGTACCTTTTAACGATCGTACATCATGACGTGGCCCGTGCCCTCCATTGTGTCCCCAGGTGCTGATACCAGGGTGAGAGTGAGCTTCCAAGAGGAGGAGTTGGAGCTCATCCTTCCATTCGGCTCCCACTCACGCCTCTTCCTCAGCGAGGTCAACAGGGCCTGGAGCGGTAGGTTAGCCCCCTCAGACATCTGTCCGCCTAATCACAACTGGAATGATAGGACCAGGATGGGACGCAGCCCCAAAGTTCTCACGGAAAGAGGTTCCGCACTGAGAGACAACGCTATCTCAGACTGAGTGATTTGTCTCCCAGTGGTAAAGGGAAGCTGTTTTGGAATGGTTTTATGACGACAGTGACCTAGTAGGCGTATCATTCTAGGTGTTGGGTCAAAGCACAAGTAATGAGTCAACATCCCTCTCCAGTTATTTGTAGAGCTCTAATTCTTCATTTGGATTTCATCTTGGGATTTAATGTTATAGATTTTGTTTCAGTGAGTAGATGAGTAGCATGTCTGAGACAGTGGTTGATAGAGGAAGGAAGGCATGCAAATAATCTGCTTATGTTATCTCTGTAGGAAACCTGCCTAGCAAGTTAGATGCCATCTTCATTTGCCTCACGCGTGACAGTATGTGGCATAGCAGGTATAAATAATTATTACTTATGATAAAAAAAACAATAATAACAGATTGTTTGTCATTTCTGACTTTCAATTTTAGGTAACACTTTCTTTTGATTGTCTCTTATAGACTGTATATCTTAGATAATAGTCTAACAATAGTCTAATAGTCTGATAATAGTGTGTCAGTTGACTGGAGGGTATCAAAACACTTGCAACTTACCATCAGTAGACAAGGTAGTTTCAACACTTTCAGCAATTTATTTTAAATTTGTAGGTGACGGGAATGATTAAGGTTTGGGTTAAGGTTCCTTTGGATAAAGGATAGGTTTATAAAAATAAATAAATAAATAAAAAGGTCAAAATGATGATGCATTATGGCTTTGCAGCTTGACCAACAAGTGACGACCTCCTGTTGACTGTAAACTGATAGACTATTGACAAGTTACTGACAGAATACTGATAAGATGTAGAGAGTCTACAATGGACTATCAAAGTAAAGTGTTACCCAGTTGGAGATTACATTCAACGAGTTAGGCGACTGGAGCAGTGAGGGATAATGAATGCAAAGAAAAAGGATACCTGGTTGTTGGCTGGTCACCACAAATGGCAAACTCAAAACTGCTGAACCAGTGTTGTCACTTCAGCTATCAGTCCACAGGGAAATGTGACGCGTGCTTGGCAGATGCAGCTAACAGCTACGCAAGACAAAAGAGAGAAGAGTGGAGGGAGGGTACAGTTTTTTGTGATTGTGCTCTGTGTGTGGCTTGTCTCTTTTGCAAAGCATTTGTAAGCAATGCCTAGGTGGAATAAGTCCAGGGGGATCTTTTGCTCACACTGAAATACCTTTTTTGGGTCAGCTTTTTACTTTGCTCATCTGTTTCCTGTTCATCTGAACAGAATGGGCTGCTGGAAAGACTGAGGGTAACACGGCTTACTTTGTTAGGGATGTGCCACTTCTGGCACTGGCTCACTACTTCACAACTCTCAAACGTGAATATGGAGGCGGAACGATAGGTTGTTCAAGTCAATTTTTGGGGGGACTGTAAAAGGAGCACACAGTTTTGTTTTGTTTTGAACGTGTTGAGGGATACCAGTGATGAAAAGTTTAAGTGACCCATCAAATGTTGTTAATGTGAAGAATATGAAAAACTCCCAAGGTAAGCAGATGGAAGTGAGAGTCGTGTGATATATTGTGTATTTTTGAGTGTGGTCTCATTGAAAGCAATCAAGCAGAGAGAGAGAGAGAGAGAGAGAGAGAGAGAGAAAGTGAGTGTGTGTGTGTGTGTGCGTGTGTGTGCAGAGTTGCTCATCATACTGCCTAAGAGGAACTTACTTCTGGCATGAGCAAGAAAAAGGAAGTCATTTACAATGCAGCTGTACACAATGCTTTAAAATGCTGCCTTTCTGTCACTGTCTATTTGTTAAACTCCAGTGAATAATGGTGATTCATAGTTGTGTGTTATTCTGTTAATAGATATTGTGAGTGAATCTCAGAATTGTCTGGCTTTACCCTTGATGTTCTTCACATTTCTTAACTTTTGTCTGAAAGCAAGCAGAAAATGCTAAATTATAATCATGCCCATTCAAGTCTTAGAAACTTACTTTATTATAGCTTTAACTCATTGTCCAAGGCTGCTTGGATCATTGTGACCCATGTTAAATGCTGGTTTTCTTCAACTTCCCTCAGATGTCTGCAAGTCTCCCACACAGATACCTAAATTTGAGTGGCTCAACAAGCACCGTAAAGCCTCGAAGAGCCAAGGAACTGTCAGTGTCAAACAGGCCCTTGCGCCCCTGGGAGCGACACTCACTAAGATCAACCAGCACAGGAAAACAGGTTAGTCATCCTCTCCCACCCTCCTCCTAATCCAGACCAAGAAAATCCACCCTTGATAGCCCTGCCCTTCATTCTTATGATGTGTGTGACAAGGCCCATGATGCATGTGTTAATTGATATTAGTGGTGAGGCTATTTTCGTCTTTGGAATGTTAGCTATGAACCTGTTCCCCATTTCATTATGTGTGACACAGTGACACAAAGCCTATGTCGACGGATAGCCTCATGAAAGGAGCCCTGTTTTGCAAGTACCACTTCCCGTGATTACAAGTGACCCAACCCAACCTTTGTAACTGCTGAAGATGACTATTTTTGTGCTGTTGCAAGTTACTACTTTTCCTTTCTGCAAGCCTCATGCTGTTGATTGCTTTGGTCTGTGGCACGAACAGAAGAACTCCTCCTACTAGAGTGAACAGGTCCTTGGATTGGACATTGCTCAGCACAGAATGCGTGGGAGCGGTGCAAGGAGATGTCTAGGGTGATCAAAGACACTGGTATGGGGAAATCTTACTAACCTTAAATTTGTTACACTTGGGGTGTGGTGCTCAAATGCAGTCTGACACCTTACTGCAACTAACTAGCTAGCTAACGTTGTTATTCTCGATTCACTCAAGGAAGCTAACTTTAGCCAGTTAGCTAGCTAGCTTTTGCTCGTAGCTGACTGAAAGTGGCACTGTGGTGGATACATTTCTTGCCAGAAGGCCATGATTAGCTATGCAAGATAAATATAGCTCGTATGTAACGTTAGCTATATAGCTGTCATATTTCTAGTCTAGTAGAGACAGAGTAGCCAACTAACGCTAGCTACTAATGTTGCTAATTGATACAGGTGCGAGTGGTGGTCGATCGATCCTGTGTGTTGCTGATGGTGGTGGTCGTGGCCAGCGTAACGCTAGTCGCTGGTTTATAGCTAATGAGTTGCAAATAAATTGGCAAAGCTGTGGTGGTGGTCCTTGATGTATGTGGTTACTAAGCTATAATATAGATTCACCACCCGTTGTTTGTTCCTTGCTCCTGTCCTGCAAATGACTGTCGGGTCTCTAGTGGTGTGGCTGAATGGGATTTTCACCTGTTGCTAAGCCTCTTAATTTGTTCCCTTTAAATTATCTCAAGACTTGCTGTCGACTACTTTCTATGCAAACACAGCCTACACAAGAGGATTACACTGGAGGCATGATTGTGCACATGCCTTGAGGTCCCCCTTCCCCCATCAGAAAAGCTCGAGTTATAGAAATAGCATTTCTGTTATTCAATGCGAGTACTCCTTGCATTGCAGCTCCTTACAGTTGAGTGGGGAAAACATGTAGAGATGTAATCTGTTCCTCTAAGCACTTTACTACTGATAGATGATGGGAAGGAGTTATGCAATGCTGAACTTTGAAGTGAGGGCTTTTGTGCACTTTTTGTTGTAGTAAAAAGCCATGACTCACTTCAAGTTGTGAAACACACAAGATACATACAGTGTCGGACAGGACAGCTTTGTCGCTTTCTTTTCTAAGACCACATGGACACTGACAAAGAGGCACAGACTTGTAGGCTATAGCTGAATAAAAACATGATGTGACACATTTAGGTATTAGTGTACTTGAATGCATGCCTGGGAATATTTACTAGTCAGTTCTCATGATGTTCTCTCTAAAGTGGAGAGTTTAATTTGGTGGAAGGCTGTCTAGCTGGTCAAGAATCTGAAGTCCATACACTGGAATGTATGTTATGTAGGCCTTCAAACAAGATGCTTGAGGGGTCAGCTTATAAATCCCTCCTTGTGGATCTAAAGCCCTGTTTGCACAGGACTAGTGCTATGCAGGGACCCATGTTAATAGAAAATGACCCGCCGACCTCTGTAATTTCCAGATGCGCATTCGCATGGGATCCGTTTTTAAAGAGGTGTCCCGAGATTGAACTTGACACGCCCATAGTTTTGAGTGTTTGAGTCAAACATTGATCAAACATTATTGTTTCAAATGAGACCTCAAACTAATTTCTAACAATGCCAAAGTCACCGCCTGATGCAAAAATGGAATCATGCAGAGTAGCCTACTTCAATCTTTTTTATTCAATGATAAATCAAATCTATGACAATCCAGCAGGGGAAAAATAATGAACAGTTACAGTAGCCTATGTGCACCTAATTTTGATGGGAATAAATTTTTCTTTTGGCCTATCGATCTCCATGCTGAGGTGAAGCAGATTGATTTGGTATTTCCACTGAAAATACATTAAAAACCTTCCTGTATTGATTTTACTACGACCAAAAACAAATTGCAACTCCAAACTACTAAGATGCCGATTCGCACAGGACTAATATTATCAGATGATCTCTGTTTGCCGAAATATGGTAGGTAATTTGCGCTGGAATTTCTACATGACAAATTATGGACATGGCAGATTTGCACGGGATTAAGATCACAGACGTCCTCCACAATTATTACAAATTACTCGAGGTCCCCAGGTCATACGAGTCCCGTGTGAATAGGGCTTAAGCCAATCATTTTGCCACCTAGAAATAATCTCGGTCCTGCCTAACCTAATTCAAAATGTCTGCAGCGTAACTTGGCCGCCGTGAGACAAATTAATTTTACAGTAGACTGGCATTCAGTTGTATGTACTGTACGTAGGCCCAATCGAGGTATTCCTGCAATGTTACTGATAAGTAAAGCATGCAAGTTTCAGATTATGTTGTAGCCTACTCTGGGCCCACTCCTTCAGAAGTCATCTCACAGGTCACTGGGAGTGTTCCTATCATACAAGGAGCAGTCATCTTTTCATTTCTTGTTCACACACACACACACAGTTTACAGAGAATCAAACAGGGAATAGGCTACTTCGCCTCTCAGAGTTCACTGGTTTGAAATTAAAGCATTATTGTCTGACATTATCCTCTGACGATCCTTTCAAAACTAGGCTAATATTAGACCAAGCTTATTTTTGAATAGCCTGATGATTAGATTAGTTCCAAACAATAAAGAACACATTTGCCTTTGTCAGGCCTGTGCAAATAGCCTAAATACCTAAGGATGTTCTGTTAAGAATGAGAGTATGATGTGCTAATAAGCAAATTCCATCAATCAAATACACCCATGAGATAGCCTGTTGTAACTTCTTAAAGGTTACCGTAATTTCTCTTCCAAGAAACTTGGAACTTGGCTTCCCTTTTCAGACCTTTCCGACAGTGGCCACTGCCAACCTGCAGAAGACAGGGCCCATATTGTCTCATGCTTGACACTTGCCCATTAATTCAAACTACTTAGGATGCAATAACTGTAACCAACTGCAACGCACACAGCCTCAGTCGATTAACCATAATAGCTGAGGCCTGATGTGACACTTTTACTATTAACCTGTGAATGTGTGTGTACCTTCTGAGTCATGATGAGCTCCAATTGATTCTCCACAGTCTTGGCATCAAGGACTGAAATAAGGGCCAGCATGTGTCTGTGTATATCTAATTTCGAATGAGCTCTCTCTCACACACACAAAACTCCCTCCCTCCCTCTCTCTCCCACTCCTCCTCCTCCTTCCAAACAGGGAAATCATTGAAGACCGACGGAAAAGGAACAGCAGACGGGGAGCAGAGTGCCAACAGTGGAGCGGAGCAGTCCAGGGAGCAGTCCAGCCCAGAGAGGTAAGATAACCAGTGTCTCAACCACTTGTAAGATGGTAAGAATAAGAGGGTTACGTTCAAGGCGATTGAAATGTCACCGTCTTTCACATACCCTTCCTAAATACACACATGCATTTCATCAGAGAGGTCAGAGCGCAGGGTCGCCCATAGTGCAGCGCCTCTGGAGCAGTTTGGGTTTCAGTGCCTTGCTCAAAGGCACATTGGCAGATATTGTTGGCACCGTAGATGTAATGT
>OMKL01138764.1:0-17730 GCA_900302295.1 Parasudis fraserbrunneri | reverse complement strand
AGGGGGGTGGCAAGGGGGGTGTTTGGGATGGAATGTCCATTAGTGAGAAGAGAAGCTCCATTTTCTGGCTCCTCGGCTGACATCTTCTTCTTCTTTTTCTTCTTCCTCTTCTGAAACCCCAGGAGAGAAAACAGAGAGGAGAGGAGAGGTTCACCAATAGTCACATCACCATCATCTCCAGCAGGACTGTATTCTCACTCAGTACTAACATTCACATCAGGACTGTCTACAGTAGGGCTGCATTCTACTAACCAGGCCCCCCAGGATTCCGCGATCATGGAATTTTAAGTGGAAAACTGGATGACCCGCGGAAAACTGCTTGCACTACGAAAGTCGGACGGAAAATAAAAAACGGCACTAAATAATGCAAACAAGCCTTGCGTATCACCACTGCTAGATGTCAGTAAACAAGCACATCGCACTCTGAGTTGGCATCAAAGCCATGGAGACATACCTTGGCCATATGACTTGAGTGTATTTCAGACTTTTGCAATTTCAGGAATGTATTGAAAACTTGATTTACATGAATGTATTGAATTTAAACACTGAAGGCGGTACATAGAATAAGCAATTACACAATAAATGCTGTATTTTACTATGCTTTTTTGCTATACAATTATCATTTTGCAAGAAATAGCAACTTAAATCTACTTTTTTTTCATGTGTTTTGTAATATTGCAGAAATTGCAATTTTACAATCACAGAATTTAAAAAGTCCACAGCAGAATTTCAGATCTTTTACCATGGAATCCTGGGGGGCCTGACTAACACTCGCGCACACACTATCTACAGTAAGGCTGTATTCTACTAACAGTCACATCAGGACTATCTACAGTAGGGCTGTATTCTACCAACAGTCACATCAGGACTATCTGCAGCAGGGCTGTATTCTATTAACAGTCACATCAGAACTATCTACAGTAGGGCTGTATTCTATTAACAGTCACATCAGAACTATCTACAGTAGGGCTGTATTCTACCAACAGTCACAGAACAGACTAGAACAGAACAGACTAGAATAGCATAGACTAGAATAGAACAGAAGACTAAGATGAATCAGACCTTATCTATAGGGTACCAACCTCTCCAGTTTCCTCTGTGTCTGGCTCTGTTTCTTCAATGGAATGAGTTTTCTTGTTCTTCTTTACTGGTGTTTCAACAACAGCATTGCCGTTCATATCTGTCGCTCCGTTAATGTAGCTGTTGGCTTGGTCCGCTGCTAGCTTGTCTTTTTTCTTCTTCTTTGGTGCCGGAGGCTCGCAGGCTGGCTCTTCCTCCCTCTCTACCTGGTCTTCCAGCTGCTTCTTCTTCAGTTTCTTGCCCTCCTTTGTCTTGTTCTTTATTTTCTGCACAAGAGAAAGCAGGAAGGCAGGTAAGAGTCTACTTGGGTTTAGTTTCGGCTTATAGATTAATTTGCCATGTTGTCCATGTCCTAGCCATACATCCCATACAGCCCATCTCTGGTTGCTTGTCCCTTTGCCATATTTATTGGCTTTAGGACATTTGATGAGTCACTATCAATGGTATTGCCCAAAGGGTCATGGAACAGGGTCAAATCTCTGTGAGCAACATAACCTTTCAAAAACAAGACACATATACTACAGCATGGCTTCCCGGTGCAATCTTTAGCTATGACACATAGATGCGAAGCATTCTCACATAAAGTGAACTGCAGCCTGTTACTAATGTTGCGAAGGTTGCTAACATTAGCTTGGCTAACGTACATTGCTAACGTGGGGTCCTGAGATGGCTAGTGATAGCTCTGTGTTGATGTTGTGTGGAAGTGTCATTGACATTGCATGGCAGCGCAAAAGCTGTATGTACATAGCAGCGTGAGCTGTGATTGGTCTACTTTTGTGGGGACAAACAGACATACAGACAGACCCTGTTCTAGATGGCTCGGCCCCTCGGCTCCACGCCGTAAAAATAAAATGAATAAAGAAATAAAGTTAAAATTGGAGATAGCAGGTATCTATGGACCAATCACAAGAGCACAACTACTCCGATGTTTGTATCCCTCTCATTCTCGATGGTTATCGCGGCATTCGCGCCATCTTTGTTTTCACTGAAGCTATGAATAACTATGACTCTAAACATGAAAACTATGGCGTTTAAAAACAAACAAGTCAGGTAATCGTGAGTATATAATTCCAATAGCGGATACTGTCTGTTGTTTTGTCTATTTTGGTTTTGTAACATTGTCCTCTCAGCTCCGCAGCGTTCGCTCGAGACTGGTCTTCAAATGATGAGGCATTATGGGTACTGTAGTAGTTACCATGGAAACGAGTAAAGATTAAATTGCATTAGGTACACAGTTATGCTCAACAAATGTCCGACCAATTGACTAAGTTTAACCCTATAAACCTGCTACCTTGAGAAACTCCTATGGCAAAAGACCATAGGCAAAATTAATCTGGAACCAGGCAGGTCTTAAAACTATCACGTGACTCCCCAGGTCTATACGGAAGACTGAAGGGGCATGCCTGAAAACGGTTCAAACGTAACTTTTCACAATATCATGAACACTCAATGGAGGCCAGTGTTGTAAAGTAATTGTTTGACTTAACTTGATGCGCTAACAACACAAACGTTTCCACCTATGTAAACATTCTGCCGACAGTTTTTATACAGGCCAAATACAATGACGATCAATAGGAACGGGGCCTGTGTTTTCCACCAAAAAGGCGCGCAGACGCGAAAAAAGCCAAAGTACCCGGATTTGCCAGTCTGAGTTATGATCTGTACTTGGTTGGGAATCCCATTGTCAATTTCACTATCAATCCCCCGATAAGGACAGGACAGGGAAAAGCAGAACAGGAACATTTAAACATTTAACATTTCTCCATTTATATATTCCTATGAATATGCAATGTTTTCTTACAGTTACAGTTTAGTCATTTAGCAGACGCTTTTATCCAAAGCGACGTACAAGTGTGTGCGCATCAGAAACTCGCGATAAGATCGACTCAAGAGTACACAATCGGTGGTATTATACGCATCATAGTGCCATAATCCAGTGCATAACCCAAGTGCATAGCTAAGTACAAAACCTGTGAGGGGAAGAAGGGGTTAATGTATTTTATTGATTCTGAATTAAATTCTGGCCTTTCTTTGTTGTTTCCAATTCAAAACCGTTGCATTGCATATTATTTTTACTGAGTCACGGGAGCGGGACAGGACGGGATCTTGCGGGAGCGGGATGGGACATCTGTACATAATGTCATCAAAACACCACCCACCACAGCGCCAATATAGAGGGAGGGTCCGCACCGTTACCATGCCAGCGTACGCCTGTGGTGTGCCCAGTAGGCGGAGTCTGCACACCATTTGACAGTTCTCGTAGCCGGCTGATACGCTGGATACGCCGCTAAATTTCAGGGGCGAGAGCGGCGTTCATGTCAACCACGACCACGTAGCCCGTACAAACTCAAACATGTCAAGGGAGATTGATAAGAGAGAACTGATGAGTGTCATTCAGGCTTACACAAAATCATATTGTGAACATTACTGTCCATGCTGGCAATTATTTGCCAACTAGCATAGCTACCACGGCTTTTGCCCTGTAGGCCTTGGCTTCCGTGTTGTTTGTTTGCTGGCTCCATTTAAACAGTTTTCTCGGCCCTCACCGTTATGTATGCGCAGTTTAGACCGCCGCCTTGCAAAGCACATTGCATTATGGTTAGAATTGTGTCCGACTTGCTCTTTTGAGAGCAAGGCGCTGCAGTTGCTTTTCACCAACTGCAAAACCTCATGAATGATGGGGAACGACTTGCTATAGTTTCATCAAATCACCTATTGGTCCAAAAAAGCCTTATGTCGCCACCCACAAGGAAATTAAGAGACTTGAGATGTTTTTGTCTTCCTACTTTCAACTAATTTATTCTTCATTATTCCAATATAGGCTATATGAACTGTCAGGCAGACACCAAATGATTTTATGAGCAGTTTACTGACATTCACAATGGAATACCTTATACGGTGAATGCTGCATTAATAAACTTCTGTACTATGCTCAAAATAAATGGATAATATCAAAACCCAGAAGGTCTTGGTAAGCTATTCAATGCCCTGTATACAGATTGATCTATAATTGCAAGGTAAAATTATGCATCATGTTGTATACATCCTGTTAAACGTGTCGTCTGCCGTTGCTGGTGTGCACAGAGTGTGTAGATAGGTCTGGCTTTGCGATACTATGAGCTGTCCGACTTCAAGCGGCTACTCCCGTCTATTTTAGAGGCGAGCCAGCAGTCAACTCAAACAAGCCTATTGGCTGTGACGTAAGTGCGTAATTGCGTCGGTCTCCTAACTCACCAATCAGTTCGGCAACACATGGGCTTTACAAGACACCACCATGTGACTGATGCTGCTGCTTAGTACAAGTAGGCTATGCTAACTACTGTAGCACTTTCCCATCAACTTCGAAATGGATCACAACAGCAACTGTTATACATCACTTACAATACAATTAATTTAATACTCAAGCCATAACTAATATTCCGCTCGAAATCAAAGCCGCTGCCCACACATACAGAGATACCATCTTCTAGTTAGCTGACAGCTAGCCATCTAATAGCATCCGCCACGCTTTTCTGTTGCCAAACATGGAGACCGGGCAGCTTGACAGGCTATTTAAACTTATTTCTCCACCGAGACATTCCTTTTTTCACTCACTTTAGGTACTGCGGCCTCCGCGTCAGTGGTAACGACCTCCATGGCAATATTTTCGGTTTCAAAGAGGATCTTTGACGGCATTTCTCTCCTGATGGATCCCTTCACGCAGACACAAGCTGATCCCACGGGCACGCGGACAGAAAGGAACGCTGATTCGTGGCACCGAGACTCAGAGCTTGATATAGAAATAGAGCTGACAGATCGGCAACACAGTAGTTATAGAGGTATGACAGACAAACTGGATGGAAAAAAAAGTATACAGACGCAGATTTTCTTTAATGATTTTTGAATTATGTTACATTATTATATACTGATAAAATTATAGATATTATAAATAAATGTAGGCTACATTATAGTGGAGCTTTGGCAAGCAAATGTGGGTGAATATAAACTTTAAGGCAGCCTTTTATGTTACATGTTTATTTGTATACACTGGATATTCAACTTTATTGTCATTTATCAGTTTATTTTATTTGACTAACTTTACAGTAAAAAGCTGAAATAATGTTCCTCCGGAAATAAACATAACAAATATGTGACAAAGATTCAAGGTCATCATATAAAATTGTTGAAAAGATTTTAAAAAATGCTACCTTTAAATACTATAAAAATATTAATAATAATAATAACAGTAACAATAATAATAATAATAATAGTATTCCATCACAGACATCTTAGTTGGTAAACAAAAGGTAATTATCATAAAATGACAACTATGGCCAATGAGCTGTAGCATTGCACCATTGGTTGACATGATCAGTCATAAGAGAATACTATGAATTAAATACAGTTATTGTTTTCATAAAATATTATTTCACCCAGGTCTGGTCTGCACTCATTTTGATAGTAAAGAGTTAGTAGAATGCATAGAAATAGGATAATGTATTCTATATCAGACATAAATCTTACCAACATGTTCTGTGTCTCAAGACCTCAGCCCCCCCAAGAAACTTTTTTGACCGGATTACATCACCGGAGGAGAACAGACACTATTTCCTCAACTATTTCTTCAACTTTCCTCGAGTTGGGCCAACTACAGATGAAAATAGTTGAGGAAATAGCTTCTGCAGTTAACTAGAGGTCTGCTCTCCTCTGGGTGATGTCATCTGGCGGAGGGGGGGGGCAATGTGGCTGAGCTCTTGAGACTTTTTTTTATGTTCAATTATTACATGTCGTCCTCTCGACAGAACAATAGGATTCAGGGAAAAATCGGCAAAATTGCCTTTAATAAAAAACAAAAACAAACAGTTTTAAACCAATAGGGGGCAGTGTGCACCAAGCCAGCAGGTAGAGGAGCAAAGACAGACTGTCAAATCATGTGCGTCATGCATTTCCCACCAATATGGTGCAGTTTTCCTGGACATACAATATCCAGAACACAATATCACAACGAAGGAATCTCTAAAGTGTTAAATTACAAATTAAGCAGGCATATAGCACAGGGAAGGAAGGAGTCTTTAACTCCCATTGCACTTGAATTGGGATACTCTAAATCTACAGCCAGAGAGTAGAGTCTCGAACTCAGAGTAAAGAGCATTTTCACTAAGTATTAACACCATCCTTACCGACAGACTGACAGACAAATTACAGGGAAAGTGGTGAAATTGCACTACAGAGTTGTGATGTCTTGATGAGGAAAAAAACCCCAGTAAAGATGGATAAAAAAAAATAAAAAAAAGTAGCAGCCATATTGCGTCACCTGACCTGAATACTGTGTACTGATTCGCTGTGAACTGAGTTAGCGGGTTGTGTTCAAGAACAGCACTGGTGTTTGCCATTTTCTGCTGTAAAACGTGAAATTGCAATGCATTTTCAATGGGCAATAACAGCTTTTGTGACCAAATGGATATAGGGTTCAGTGTGCTATGTGTTAAGAGTAACTAACTAGTTAATTTATTTTTTTTAAAGGATGGCGTCTGAACTCTTCACTTACTCTTTATGGTCCCCTGCTCCACCCCATATCTCCTCACTCACACTACACACGACACACACTACAGGTATAGACCTATGCGACTTTCCCCTTCCTCTATGTGCCTATCACTTTGTTCGATTGCCCGTTGTAGCCTATTATTGGTAGACTATTAATGCATGTTTTTGTTTTATTGTATTTTTCACACATGAAACAGTGTAAGAGCATCCACAACCCAAATGTTTTTTTTTAGTTTTTGTTTTTTTAATCTATGACATGTAATGGCCACCTCTGGACAACCCTTGGCCACCCCAGTTAAATAATCTTAAAACCACCACTGGTGCCTGAGAGGAGAGACGTCCCTTGTGGTGCTGTTGTATTAAACGTATATTCTCAGTCCACAAATCTTTTCCTTCATCGCACTCTACACACACACACACACACAATCCCCTCCTTTTTTAACATGTGCGTGTATATGTATGTATGTGCATGTGTGTATATGTATGTATGTGCATGTGTGTATATGTATGTATGTGCATGTGTGTATATGGATGTATGTGCATGTGTGTATATGGATGTATGTAGAAACCTTGTCAATAAAAATTATTTGAAATACAAAAACACACATTTTTCACATTCCTCCCTCTCTGTCCCTTCTCCCTATTTGACTTTCTGTCTCAGGACAGCTAGTTCCACTATTATATCTTGAAGGAAAAGGCCCCAAAACACAGTGGCGCCTGGCGAATAGTTGTTGTTCTTGCTGCTGGTAACATGTTATCTCTTTTTCTTCCCTGACAAGGTCAAGGCAAAAAGACAGTCTCCCTGTCTAACACCTAAGCAGGTAACTGCAGGATTTGGCAGAATCGTTCACATGTGGCAACAAGCACCAAATTTGACGCAAAGGTTCTCTTGGTTGTCTTCTATTATGAGCCGTTATTACATTATGAGTTGCTACATTTGGTTCATAATGTAACACATTATTACATTATGCGCAAAGCAGTTATTATGTTATGTGCTCATGGTTTTATTACATTATGAGCTGATTATTACATTATGAGCTTTTATGACATTTAAGTTATTACATTATGAGCCGTTATGACATTATGAGTTGCTACAAACCCTACTAACCACACTCTATGCTTTTAGAATCTGTTTAGTAGGTGCACCCAGTAAGTAAAAAATCAGCTCCTACTGTCCAGTAGGGAAGTTATGTTTTTGTCCCAGCCCTTGTGATGAACAGACAAAAGTAAACAGTTAAGTAAACATTCTCTTTTTCCACCTAAACGGTTCACTAAGATATCTTTCTGACAACATTTTAGGTGATCAATGGGATAAGCAATTGCTGGATCTTAACTCATATTTGATCTGCAACGCCTAGTTTGACAATTTGATCTGAATTTCGTGAGCCCATGGAGGTATTAGAACAGGTGCGCACCGCAGTTCATGCTAGAATGCATAATCTGAGTGGTATTTTCAGCAAAAAACCTCAAAGACATGTTTTGGGGACCTCAAAACACTAATATAGGACCTTTAAACATACTCTAAAGTGCACCCAAAGGAAACGGCTTTACTTTGGGTGCACTGAGGAGTAGGTTTCAGGGCTTTTTTACAGACTGAATAATGGCCCCATTACTTGACATTAGTTTTGTGGTGTCCAGTATGAAGCACAGCATGGATTGTGCTGAGAAAGGACTACTTCTTTTCTGAAGTGGATCAAACTTGGTGGATAGGTTGACAGTCAGCTAATCACCTATCGTCTGTTTCATCTGCTCCTCTCCTCCCCTCTCTGCCTCACTCCTCTTTTCTGCTTTTCACACTTCTCCATGCTCCTTATTCTGTTGGCAGGGAGGTCATCACCACCAGGGCCTGGGGAGAGGAGAGGAGAAGGGCGGAGAGAACAGAAGACAGGAGAGGAGGATGGGAGGAGAGAGCAGGGGATGGGGAGGATAAAAGGGGAGAGGGGAGGAGAGACAATAATCTTTTTACCAGGTGTTTGATAGACGTGTTTATTTGTTAAATCATGAAGATCTCCAGGTTACTATGTTGATCGCTATTCATTAATCTATCCTGCATTAGGACCGCAGTGACGACTGAAGCCCGTTTTCTTTTTTTTCCAGCTGTAGTAGAACTCAATATGCAACAAAAGTGCATAAAACATTTAATGACAGGTAAACAAGTATCCCTGTCACATCGTTCGACAGCTTGATGAAAACAAAAAACAAGCCAAAGGTCTTTCAACATTCTGTTTTGATCACTTTGTAGCCCGTATCTTCCTAGCTCAAGGGATGTTTGGAAAACATAAAAAGCTACAGCTGTGTCTATTGTTTCATTCATATGATTCCACTGTGGTGCAAAACAGTGGACCATGTTGGCTAAATCCTAAGCCAACATAAGCTAACCCGCCAGTTGCAACAGGCGTCTCCAAAAGTTGTCTATGAAGAGCTAATTAGCAAAAACAGATATCTCCATTTTAAAGAATTTTCAGAAATCATGTTTTTTTGAATTGTGCATTACAGGTAATATCAATCAAACTGCAGTTGGGTTGTTTTGATGAAGTAAAAATCACTAAACAAAATAAAGGTAACTGACAAAATCAAACTTTGTAGACTTTTTTTAAATTTCAAATTTAAATTTATTCAGCTTTCCTCTACAGAGAGACTGAGAGGAGGGAGATTTAATTTTGTCTTTGCCACAAAGGTTGAAAAATCCGTCTTTAAAGATGACTTTGAGCCAAAGTTACACCACAATTCCTTTCAGACAACACAGCTCTGAGTAATAGTCATATTGCGTCACCTGACCTGAATACTGTGCGCTGATTCGCTTTGAACGGAGTTATCGGGTTCTGTTAAAAAACAGAACTGGCATTTGTCTGTATCTGCCATAAAACTTGAACTTGAAATGCATTTTCAATGGACAATAACGGCTTTTGTGACAAAACAGATTTAGGGTTCAGAATGTGCTATGTGTTAAGAGTAATTCACAACTGTCAGTTAATTTTTTTGTTTTTGCAAATGAACTCTTCCTATATTTCATCAAATGATGTATGGCATTTGTAGCGTATTGGCATGTTAAGGGATATAAAATATAAATAATGTATAAAAAATCTTATTGTAAACATAGCTTACATAAAAACCAAAGCCTACAATGCATGTATTCTACTCTCAGTACTCTTCCTACTCTCTCCTACCCTTAGGAGTTCTGAACCAGGAAGCCATACGTTCTCATTGTATGCTAAAAGCATTATATCCAGCTCACAGACACATATTTCCAGTTTTGAATATTGTAATTTATGATCATGAAAAACGGGGGCATTGTAGTTATTACAAAATGTATTTCAAAAGGCCACAAGCTCTATCGATCTATTGATGTAGGCCTACAGTAGTAAACAATACAGCGTAGCATGCATTGCATATTACATTCGAGTCAAGGAAAAAGTACAATGCCCACATTCATTATTATTATGCTGACCAAAGCAATAGTAGCTCTGTGACTTGTTTTAACCCTTTTTTGACAACAATGGAGTTATGTGACTTCTGGATATGAGCTACATCTGGTGTTGGCTAGATGGACCATACTTGTTTGTAGGAGAAATGCATTTTAGGTTTTGGTGTTTTCATAGACTATGTTGACAATAAGAAAACAAACACGAAATTCGTGATAAGCTGCGACCCACATTGTGCAGGTGCTCTCAAAGTAGCATTGAGCTTGATGGAATTGTAAGAGCATATTTACAGCGGAATACTCCCACAAGTGTCTACGCCAAACGGTTCATGAGTTATGAAAGGAGGCGTGGCTAAGGTATAGGGGTGATAATAACATCATGTAAGCTGACCTCAAATTAGGAGGTTTATAACAGGAGAATGTTACCTGACTCCTGGTGGAGCGCAGGGCGCAGCAAGCCAGCGACATCATCACTATAAAGACCAGCAGGGCCACCATGCTGTAGAACAGGAAGGTCGATAGTATAATGCACTCCATGACCTGCACATGACACACACACACACACACACTCATTTGAAGAATTAAATTTTCTATATCCGTTGTCATTAATGTAGTGTGCTGTGATGGCCAGGTAGCTCTTTGTTGCTCTGAAAGACCACTCATCCGTTGTCAGGGCACTTAACTCTGCATTGCTTAGGCCCTCAGTAAAGTTAGCCTGTACATCATTGTACAGGGGGCAACCCATTTGTGCTGAAATGCAGTTATCTTAGTACCGTACTACTACTAGCGTTGACTGTGGTAGGGGATGGTTATGTTCCTGGCAACCCGTCATTCTTTTACAACACAAACATTGCTAGACGTTTTCAATAATCATGAGGAAACCAAAATGATTCCATACCGCTGTCTTGAGGGAGATTGCTGCATCCTAGTTAATCAAGGCAGATGAGAGTAAACGGTAACAAAAAAAATAATTTCTTCAAGCAAGGTAACTGGGAACTGTTTTACATTTGTTTTATTCATATGTTGTGCTTGAGAAATGAGAATGTAGCTTTTTGCAGTTTCACTGTGTTTAATACATCGTTGTTGGGAGGGTTTTCTCTTGTTCAGACCAACATGACCCAACTCTGTTATTTAGCTTGCTAAAGAAGAAATATTTTTTCATGACAAAGTGCAGGTTTAATCAAAATTCTTATATGCACTTAAAGGAAGATGTGACGGTAAATGTTTGCTTCAATCAGTATCTGCTCATAACCACAACAAAATGAAATGAGGCTTATAGACAGAGGTGTAAAGAGTACAAAAATATCCTCCTCAAGTAAAATGTTACTTTGATAAAATTGTAATTAAATAAAAGTAAAATTACTGATTTAAAAAAAAAAAAAAAAAAGTAGTTACACAAAAAAGCTACTCAATTACAGTAACGAGAGTAAATGAAATTAGTTACTGTCCACCCTTGCTTTTAGATTGTCCTACCCGACACGCCTCTACTATGGTCTGGAGAGTGTCTCATTCTTCACTATTTTATACTGATTTCTGTAACAAGATTATTGTAATTCAAAAGCCTATTGGAACATTAGGTTCTGATATGATATTGATTGTTTGTATCATGCTGTTGTTTTTAATTCTGCTATGCACTGCTTTGCACTGCTATTGTATGTCTCTTACTGAATTTTATGCTGTGAAGCACTTTGAGCTGCAATTCTTGTATGAAAGGTGCTATACAAATAAAGTTTATTATCATTATTATTATTATTACTAGTTACAGTATCTAACGCAAAAGAAATATACGCCTGTGTGTGTGTGTGTGTATGTGTGTGTTTGTGTGCGTGTGCATATGTACGTTCATGCATGTTTGTGTTTGAGCTGAGCCAATAGTGGCAGTCGCTGATGATGACATAATTCTGCCGTGTCACCTTGATCCCCGATTCGATGTGAGGGAATTAATAGTGAAATGGACAAAACCCGACTTAAGCCCTGAAGTTGTACACTTTCAACGAGATGGGCAGGACTTGGAAGATGTCCAGAATCAGAACTACGGGTACACACTGGTGGAACTCTCTTTATCACTTTGATCTAAGTCACTTTGCTTGATTCTTGTTTTCCCTTTGTACTTATTCAAATAAGCTACTTTAATTTTCAGTAACTATTTATTCTGAGGCACAGACAATTTGCACAGAAAAGACAAAATATATATACATATGTACAGATTTTGTAAAATTTTTGTACAGTACAACAAAGTACAATTTCTTGAAACCAGCTAAATTATTTGACAGTTCAGCAAAAAACAAACAAAAAAACAACAACAACAACAACAAATAAAACAGAATCAATATAAATATAAATAGGCTTGATGAGTCTTAACCCTCTGAGACTGGTATATCTTTCAGAGGCTGTAGCGGACTCAGTTTATAAAACTAGCTAGCTTTAAAAATCAACACTGTGAAAATATGAAATTAGAGACCTTGAGGAATCCATAGATACCAACCATGTCATGTTATCTTACCTGGAAAGAGGCAAAATATTGCTCCCAAAGTTTGAGGTGAAGAATTGGCATGGCCATTAGGGTCCCTTCACCTTTCACCTCAAGGTATCTGAATGCCAATGGGCTCAATGGAGCCACAAGAGTCTCACCTCTACAGCCATGCCCAATTAATGCTGGCCCCATGGGGTCAAAACCATGCAGTTCTTTGCATGCATTACAATTATGATATTTTTGCTTTTCGAAAAATTATATTTGCCTAGCAAGTTTTGGAATGGCATAAATTGGGTATGGCTGTAATGCTGAGGCTCTTCATTCTTCATTCATGTAGGTCTCAGCAGGTTAAACACCATTCCTGGACCAAATCTGCCTTCTGGTTTAAGGCTGTCAAATTATTAAAGATGTCCTTAGTGCAAATAAATGCAAATAAACAAAATATAGCCAAATGCATCTGTATGGGCTGTGGTGATGAAGAAATGCATGACAAATTACTTTTGTGAATACATTTGTTCTCTGATGTAATAATAGCTTTATTGACAGATGGTTCCTTCGGTATTGAGGCCTTGCACAGAATGTTTGTGTGGTTCTCTTTCTTCCAGCATGGCTGCCTGTCACATAGCAACCATTGTTTTGTACATGGCAAAGAGACAATGGTTGCCATGTGCAAAACAACTGTTGCTATGTGTTTATATATGAGAAATATATGAACAAAAACATAATAATTTGTTGTCTACTGGGTCTTGTAAACAAGTCACATTGGAAAAGCAATATTATGCTTTTCCAATGTTTTACCTACTCTAACACTGCACAGAAATTAAGCATTTTGTGGTTACCATGGTTACAAGCAGCCATACTGGAAGACAGAGAACGACACAAACATTCTATGCAAGGCCTCTATTGCCCTGGGATAACCTTGTGAGCTCAGCCTGTAGATGGTACTTCAGAGACCATTCACCACCGCAACATGCATACAACTTGGTTTAATACAAAGGTTTGTTCAGAATATGTCATTCACAGGATGTCTGGTCATTTATCATTCTCCCAGTTTGCATGTCCGAGAAATCAGGACGGTAAACACACTGCCCACCACGGCTTGCTTTTGAAGTTATGAGAGTCGGTTGGGGTCAAAAAGGGTAATGTGATTAAATTGTGCTAATTATTTTTTACACGTTAAGTGTAAATAATTGGCAACATTAACATGTTAATATTTACAGCCCTAATTTGAATATATACAGTAGGTAGATATATGCTGCTTACCAAACACTGCTCTGACCAATCGACTTCCTCAATGTGAGTGATGTTGTGGTGATCATGGTGTATGATCTCATACTCATCAAAATGGTATGGGAAGCTTGCATGGATCACACTGGGCAGCAGGCTCAGAAGCACCTCCAGTGCTGTCCCCAGCAACGACACAACACTTAGTGCCAAGGAGATGGTCACCTAGGAGACGACCAACAAAGAGAGTGAGAGAGAAATAAAAGGAGTTGAGAGGGAGATGGGGTGAGAGAGAGAGAGAGAGAGAAAGAGCATGGAGAGAGAACAGAGATAGAGGCTTAGGCCGGCCTTACACAGTGAAGGGTTTAGGAAAGACTATGTATATCAATATCCATTCTATCTGTATATATGATTACTATTTGTTAATGGGTCTGCTCACTTCCTTCAAACAGCTATTTTCTGGCTACAGCTGTGTATTGACAAGTATGCATACTGCTGCTCTCTTGAGACTTTGACAGGAGGGTTATTGGGTTATTGGGTTCTTGAGACCCCGGAATCCTGAAGTTTACTTTTATTTTCATTGGAAAATATCTTGTTACTTGACTCTATAGCCCTATAAATATGCTAGACCAATTTGTTCTTCTAATGCTGTGAACACTTTTAAGAGTTTCAGCAGTTTGTGGCGATTGTATTGTGTTGCAGGCATGTGCACGGATAGGGTCTAAAGGAGGCTTGAGCCCCTGCCCTTTTGCCTTCAGAGTCAAAAGTGCCCTTTTTCCCCGCTGGAGGGAGTGTCTGTCAGAAGCTGTAGCACGCTCATTTCTTGAGCTTGCGTGAAGGTGGTATCATGAAACTAAACATCCTAAGGTGTCCATTGGTACCAACCTTGTCATGCAAAGTTGTCGAGAAGGGGGCTAAATAATGCTCTGAAGTTAGGCAAAATTTTGACGAGGGAAAAACTACCATTGCCATTTTCAAAGGGGTATCCTTCACTTCTCACCTCAAGATATCTGAATGAAAATGGGTTCTATGGGTGGCCACGAGTCTCCCCTTTACAGACATGCCCACTTTATGTTAATCCCATGCAGTTTTGGTTAAGAGCCATGCAGTTATTTGCATGCAGTACAAATGTGTTATTTTTGCCTTTTCTAAAAATCGTGTATTTCTGCATACTGGGGTCCCCAAACAGTCTTGGAATTGCATAAATTGGATATGACTGAAAATCTGAGACTCTTGTGGATCCAATGAGCCCAGTTGTATTCGTGTGTGACGATGTTAGTCCCCATAGTAGCCATTTCATTGTAGTGAGACCATTTTTTTAAGCTTGACCTCACTGTATACTGTATCTATTTGTTGTCTTCAACATACTGGCTTGTAAAATGTTAGCAAAGCTAACAAGCCACAAATGGTGCTAGAATCAAAAGAATCAAGTGAATGTCCAAGGAGGAGAGGAAAAATGCGCTCGTGAAAAAAATCGAAATGGCGGCCATATTGTTTTGCGTCTCACTTGCATATTGGTGACACACACACACACACACAGACACTATCCCCACACACACGCACACCAGAGACACAAAGTGCGATCTAACCACTGTGCACCGGAGTGACAATAAACATCTTGAATCATGAATCTTGAATCTTGATAGCACAAACTGACACCACATTTAAATTTTCATGAACCTAACAAACTGTTGAGGAATAGTTCACCCCTTTGTGGGAAAATCACCACCGTGTGGTCAAATGAAGCAAAACTTCACAGGCCTCCTTGCTGTCATATGACAGACACATGATCAGCTGTATAAATAATGCATACTGATACCATAAGTAAGATATCATAAAGAGAAATATTTCAAATTTCATCATGATCGGACTAGTCTGACTCACAGGATGTTGACCTCATGTATAAGCCTCCCATTGGTGGACTATTTCAGTAAGAATTCTCCTCCCCTTCCACTCGCAGTATATATTATTTTTATTTTTGCTGTTTTCAAAATCCCTGTCCAACAACAATAACAAGTCTTCAAGCTAGCAAGCTACACTTTGATGATGGAAAACTGTGACAAAGGAACATTTCTCCCACAATGCTATTTTGCATGGTGCATTTTGGGCTTAGTGCCACCATAGACGACAGACGATTGTGATTGGTTTGAGAAATATAAACAACCAAGAAGGTTATTCCTCCTAATGTGCAGTGATATTGGGTTCTACCAGATGTTTTTCTTGTGCTGGCACAGCACCAAAACATAGTGTGTAGATAGGTCTGGCAATGCAAGACCATGATCAGACAAGCAGTTGAGTTCATGTTTTTAGGGTTATGAGAATAGTGCCACGCATGGTCAGATTATGTCAATACGGGTCCCCGGGGCAGACAGGTGTGAGGAAAAAAAAAACTGGCCATTTCAATGATTGGATGGCAAGCAATACTTCCTGAAAATGCCTCAGAAAATCCCTTTTATTGTCAGTGTATGTAGGCAAGCCATACATCTTCTGAATGGCCTAGGTCTCTCGTTTGTAAGTGTAGTGTTGCATGATGCTGTGATTAGCATAGATGTCACAATGGTCATTTTATACAGTGAGGTCAAGTTTAAAAAAAAGATTTTATCATCACATTGAAAGAGCTATTATGAGGACTCACATCATCACACATTAGTACAATTGGGCTCTTTGGATCCACAGAAGTCTCTGCCTTATAGCCATACCCAATTTATGTAGTCACAATTCTATTTAGGGACCACAGTATGCAGAAATATGCAAATATCTATAAGTAGACTTAATAGACTTGGTTTTTTTTTTTTTTGGGGGGGGGTTCTCAGGACCCCAGTTTAATTTCAGGAGAAGTCAAATGGGGGTTTGACCCCAAGGCTGGGAAAACCAGAGCTAAACTCACCATTTTCTTGGAGGGGTTGTGTTCTGTTAGAATATACAGAATACCACAGATGATGAACTGAGAGGGGAGAGAAGGAGAGGGGAGGAAAGGGGGTGGGGGTGAACAAAGGAGAGGAATCACAATTAGTACAAGTCAGTAGAGTCAATAATAAACAATGTAGTGACTTTCAACAAAACAAAAAGCTCTTAATAAGCCACTGAGGGGCTAACAGGGACAACTTGTTTCAGACGTGTGTTCTAGGCTAAAACAAACCAATGTCCAATGCGCTGTATATCTTTGGATTCACCAATTCATTTATTGACTTAAGCCACACACAGGATCCCAGCTGTCTAAAACCATTTGCTTCTCCATTCAACACACCAGTTTCCCTTTACATGGAGCTTGGCTATATGTACTTCCCAAAGAGATTAAAAATCTAGAGAGTAATTCCTATCTACACAGTAGACCTGATGCGGTCTCACAACTAGAGTGCCCTTAGAGGCAAATTCAGTAAACTCAGACTCCAGTCTTTTCTACTCAGAAGACGACACTGCTTCTTTATTTGAGGTTTAATGGTGGTTGGAAAACTGAATTTTACACACTGCTGCCACTTAGTGGAAAGAGTGATGGGGATCAGTAGCCTAATTAGAGAATACATACTATGTATGTAATTAATCTTTCCATACAGTTACAGTCCAATCCAATCTCTGCTTTTTGAGATATGCTGCTCTTTGGCGGAGTTAAAATATTACTAACCAGCACTCCCAAACGAAAGCCAGTTGAAGGATGCAAGTATTGGTACAGCGCATTAGCACACTGTGTTGGGATAGACAAGATGACGTATGATGAACCCAACACCAGAAGAATTATCTAGAAGGAAAGAGACTATTAGCAATGATTTTAATAAAATAGAATAGAATGAACAGAATGCCTTTATTTGTCACTGCACACTGTACAACGAAATGTAGTGCGACCCCTCAGTGGTATAGAATAAAAACACAGGCCATGTTAAACTGTCCCTTGTGCCAGATAAATACACAGGCCATGTTAAACTGTCCCTTGTGCCAGATAAAAACATTTACAGCAAATGTAAAATTATATGTGTTGCAAATAACAGCACATTTTCACCACATTTAGCTGCTA
>OMKL01138763.1:0-11289 GCA_900302295.1 Parasudis fraserbrunneri | reverse complement strand
GTACATGACACTCCAACTTACCATCTATAGATAATTAGGTTCAGATTTTCTGTTTGAAGGACCATACCAGTGAAATTTGGACTTCTCACCATTACCAGAGAATTGTCCCTGTCTTTACCAGATTTTGTGTTCATAGGTGTATACAGTGCATTTTGGTAGATCTCAGCCTACCTTTCACACTGCCATGTGTGAACTATTTTCATACTGTATAGTTCTGCATACACTGTAGGAACTATTTTCGACCAAAGTACACCCCCATTTATTGTATGGTGGGTGTACTTCGGTCGAAAATAGTTCCTATATGAAACTGCTCACAACAAAGTCTGTGGATTATTTTGAGTAACCGGGTCTGGAAAGAGAGTTTATTCAAATGTATTTTTCTTTTTTGGTGCTTTGAGTGCAATTCAACTCCATTGTATTGGAGTAACAGCAGACATCTGTACAGCAGATATCTCCAAAGCAAATCACACCAAAACTATCTGGATGGATAGATAGCACTATGGGTAAGGGGACATTTTTTATTTTTATTTTGGGTGAACTGCCCCTTTAAATTCTGACTCAGACCTGTCAGCAACAGTAATATTTTAACCTAATTTGGGTGTGAGAACTCAACATTATATGGCCCCACAAAGTCAGATTTATAGGTTTAGGAGAGAGTGGTGCATGTTCGCAAATATTGACCGAATTGTCCGTGGGCACAGCAATAACATACGCAAATTCTTAAAATTATTTTAATAATCACTTCAGCAGGGACAGGGTCGACTTCCTTTTAAATTTGAAAGCTAAAACATATTTTGCCATAAAAGGCTTCCTACATGTGCAGACAATAAAGAAATTTGAGTGCGAGTTTCAGTATTTGACAGACCTGAAAGTAATTTGGCCCCAACCTGCTTTTCAGGTCCAACGTATCCGTGTATTACAGCCTCTTGTTGATCCAACTATAGGAGTGCACGTATTCAAACCAAAAACGACTTCATTCAGTTTGGAATTGTCATTTTTCTATTTTTTTTGTATAATTATTATTGGTAGCCCAATTCTCATGATACAGTAAGACTACATTTCCCATAAACCCCGTTGCTTCCTGTTGCAAGGGTTTGTTCGACACAAATATCACACAATATCAATACAAAATAGAGGCTATCGATGGACTCGTCTCCATCTCGTCAACTGTCTTTCATTCTCATCTGTCTCATCATGTCTCTGCCGTAATCCTGCCAAGGTATGGACATTGAATTTACAGTGATATATTGATGTCAAAATCCTCCTCGTAATGCCTTTAAATAAGCACACATCCAAGTTTTACCAGTTTGATTTTCATATTTATATATATTTTGTGACGTTCCTAGTAGGAAGAAAGACAAAAGGGTAGAACATTTATTATTTCTTTATTTATGAGGGACAATGCACAGTGTCCACATCTGCCACGGATAACAAACGGATAATATCGAAGGACAAAAGGTTGGCCTTCTTTTCTTTCCTCCTCCTTTTAATAATTCACAGCAGCAAACAACCAGAACAAAGAACAGTGTAGCAAAGTAGAATAAAACATGCTGCGTTTCCCAGAAACTCCTTTAGCGCTTTGTGCTTCGTAAACTCTTATCTTAAGGTCTTCCTTTCATTGCCGAGCGGTTTCCCAGAGCCTCCTTAGCTAAGGAATACCTTCTGAAAGGTCTACCTTTAGAGGTGTGGTCTGAGGCACTTAGTGATGCTCTCCACTCACCCTGTCAGTGTTAGCCTTATTAGACGAACATTTTGCTTTTCAAATCGACAGTTACAGTACACTACAGTGCGCGTCTACTAGCCTACTTGCGCGAATCATTAGTTTAATATTAACTTCATGAGAGTTAATTATCAAAACAACATTTCTGTGCAGAGCACATCATGAGAATGATGATGATTTTTCACCCATGTCTAAACCCATCATAATGATGATAGTAAAGTAGGCCTATATAATTTGATAATACTAGTATTAGGCATTTAGGCTAGCCTACTATCTCGAATAAAATGCGTTGCTTGTCCCAATTTGCTTATGCAATCCATAAATGTCTGTCTAGAACCTAAATGATTAACAGGCTGCATTATATTATTCTCTCTGCTGGCGCCTGCCACTGTTTGCCAGCAGACGAACTAGGATGTGTTCTGTTCGCTTCGTTCCCTTCTTTTCCTGACTTCCTTTAAGTGAGCCCTCTATAGTATTGATAAGGCCTTCTGTTCCTCTGAGCAATAAGGGCGAGTGGTTGAGGGAGGGAAGGAAAACCATGAAAATGGAACACACCTCAGTCATGTCTGTTGCTGGAGCGGAGAATATTTGCCATCACATTATGTTTGCTGGGCAGACTGGGCTATCAAATGCTTTGGCAATATTTAATTTAATACCCTCTTTACACCACTGACCCAGGTTAAAATGCCGTTATATCAGTTTCCACAGACACGCTTTTGCCTTTTATCTATGATAATTTTTGCTTTGCAGAGAAAAGTCAGCGGGAATCAGTGGATACGGTTGCCTATATCTTGCATGACAAAAACTAAATAATTCACACAAATCCATTTCTATGGGCTTCCAAGAAGTCCCAAACTATGATTTATATGTCCAGATGATGCTCTTTATTTTATCTCTTGTAGCCTACATGTATTTATTGGAACTATCACAAGGTCTCGTCTTGACTCTTAAAGAGATGAGCAGATGGTCTTTTGTAGGCTCATGTGACCCCAGCACTGATCATAGATATCTCAGAAATGTGATAAATATTGATCGTAGCTTCCTCTTCTGCAATATTAGATTGATGTAAAATGATCACGACAGCACTCGTTATATTAAAACTTCTTTCATAAGCCTATACGAGAGAGACAATCGATTCGCGTGGCATCGATTGAGACGCTTTTCAGCACCAGGGCGAAAGGACAGCTCCAAGTTACGACGTACCTTTGCAGCTGTCCCTTTAGGCAACTGTTAAGGTGTGGTCTGGGAAACACTCGCAGAGAAGCCGGCTCCTTTAGAAAGGTACCTTAGAAACCTTCACAGAACGTTAAGGTACATCTAAACTGGGAAACGCAGCCACGGTCAGTTACAGCACCCTTGACAAAATAAGTAGTGATTGCACACATACAAAATAAACAGTGATTTGAACTGAGGATGATGTAAACAAAGTGTATAGGAAGAAGTCACAGAACCCTCACTAATGTTATGAACCGTGCATATGAATAATTGGAATTGCCACTCATCACTCAACTCACTTTACCACTGGGACGTCTCCGTTCAGAAACCATAACGGCGCACCTGATAATTCACCACATCCGATTCTACTCCTACAGCTGTGACTGGTCTCTTGAACTGTCACAAGTATTTGTATTTCACTTTTAAGGAGAGACTACCAGTGGGCGTGTAGAAGAGCGTAGTGAGAAAGTGATGTGATTTCTGGTCGGACCAGCAGTCTCGTTTTGGCAAATAGCGAATATTATAAATAATTCACCTCTAAACACCTCAACACCGCTTAGCTTACTCAATCTTGTAACTAAGATGTTCGCTGAAAAGAAATTATCGTTTTCATGCATAGATTAATTACTAGATCCTAGATCAACTTACAAAATACGAGATCCACGTGAGCATTTCCTGGTTGATAACAAGATGACAGTGGCCAAATGGGCAGTTGCGGACATTAAATACTTAAATACATAAAACTGTTCTGACAGCATGAAATTGACCTATTCGCTGAAAAAAATTTGTTTTTAATGCATAGGTATATCAACTACAATACGAGGTTTACTCTGGCATTTCCACGTTGTAAACTGGTGCCAGAGATCTGATTACCGGAGTCTCAGAGCAGCAAACATTTGTAGTATCGCCCTCATGTGTTCAAAAGGTGTAATTCCATCCTGAATATTGATTTCAATGGTAGAAATGAATTCAAATAAAATACTTGTGGTTGACCGATATAGTGCCACAAAACTAGACCACGTAATCACCAAATTACAACTAAGCAACAGTGTACTGAACAGTACACAAAGTAGTAGTAATTTCACATTGAGTTAAGAGTGACCCTGGAACAACTCCTACAGATGCCACAATGAACGACCCTACCGACTGGCTTTGGAACAGCGTCCGTCCAAATATCAATACACCATCTCCAGAGCCACAGTAGGGGCTAACCGCCGGTGTGAGTTTGTTCTGCCCTTCCAACAGACCTGCTCAGACAAGTGCCCGACTGTGCCGGTCTCTTCCTCGCTCTCCGTCGGGAATAAACTGTGCGGTCTTAAAAGTGCAGTTTTGCCAGAAACAAGACCGAGAGGGAGATCAGCCTTATATTACTATCTATCAGACTGTGCAAATTTGCTTCGAACATACAACATAGAATCTTATTTAGACATTCGATCACTCGTACAATAAGTTCTTTAGGAATGTGTCTGTATTGTGTTGTTGTATTGTAAAAATCAGGCCACAACAGCACACCAAAAAACGTGGTACAAAAGCTAACGGCAAAGAGCCACAAAAATTGAATCCTTAAAGGGATAGTTCTGATTTTTGTAACCCTAGCCCTATTTCTTATTTACCAATGATGTTGATTGGTAGAGTACTTTCTCAGCACAATCCATGCTATTCCTTATACTAGCTCTGGATTGTTAGCCACAAACCAATGCAAAGTCAATGGGGTCAGGCTCCTGTCTGTACAAGCTGACTGAGGCTCACTGAAATCTACAGTTTCTAAATCTAAATTTCAGTGAGCCTCAGTCAGCTTGTACAGACAGGAGCTTGACCCCATTGACTTTGCATTGGTTTGTGGCTAACTAGCCGGAGCTAGTATGAGGAAGTATGAGGAACAGCTTGGACTGTGCTGAGAAAGGATTTTACAGATCTACATCATCACTGGTTAAATAAGAAATAGGGCTACTGGTACACAAATCAGAATTATCCCTGAAAGATGAAAAAACCATAGTCCATGTTAAAATGTTTTGAATAATCACCATAATTGCAGATGTATAGTCAATCAATGTCGTTTGGAGAGTGAATGTGATCTATCATCTGGAAGTTCTATCTTTAAAGGATCATTCCGCTCATCTTCAACATAGACCTTATTTTTTTTTCTATTGTCTGGCATCGCACCAATCCATTCCAACTCAAATCTTGTCAATCGGCCACTCCTGAACGAGTTTGTTTTATTTATTTTTTAATTTTATTTTTTAAAGGTGAACACCACCCAAATAAAGAAGTTCAATATGTTATTTCCATGGCCTCGGAAATTCAATCAATATTTGCGAACATGAGCTACTCTCTCCCAAAGCCGGAAACCGACAGAGAAGTCAGACTCAAACTCACGATGTCATCAGGTATAAAGTCTGGAGCTGCTCCATTCACAGTGAATGGGGACACCGATTCTGTGGACCCACAGAATGTTTGGTTTGAGTTTTCATGCCCAGTTCTGAAACAGAAAATGCACCCGTAGACTCCGAACATTCCCCTGGGTGTTCTCAGTGTCCTCTATACCGTCTCTCCCAATTCACTGTCTATGGAGCAGCTCTGGACTTTATACCCGATGACATCACAACTTTTCAGTTTTACCTCTCTGGTTTCTGGATTTGGGAGAGTTTGTTCATGTTCACTGATATTTTTGGACCGTCTTGAAGACCGTGGGAATAACGTGTATGAATTCTGAAACTGGGGGCGTAGTTCCCGCTTTAAGTGCTTCGAGTGGGCGGAACGCTCAGACACAGTCTCTGGTGGTAACAGCAAAAACAGAGAAAAAGTATTACACACAGGGTATGCCGTTTCTGACACAGAAACGCACGCAGTGAAGCGATAACACGTCTGAAAGGACATCTGATCCAAAAACACGGGTCGCAAAAAACCCAGCTTTTCTGATGCAGTTGTGTTATGGTAAATGCTTTTTTGGTGGCATGGAGTGCTTCAAAACCTCCGTGCGTCCTCTTTTCTAGCCGACTAAGCAAATTTCTCATTTCTACAACTCAGCTCTCAAATCATGAATATGCTTTTAAAAAAAAAAAAAAAAAAAAAACAGGTAAAGAGGTGTCAGATGTGGGGGAAAAAAAGAAAAAAATAGTGTCTCTAGGATGAAAACACCCAGAATGATCCTTCAATTATAAATACACACACCCAAACACTCAAATTTACAGCCTGAGAATGATCTTCTGACATGTCACTCATCTGAAAGAAATCACACATTTTAATCTCTGGAAGTCCCACCTAATGGTATCTGGGAGCCGGGGGGGGGGAGCAGGAGGTCACATGGACTCGAGCTGCCTGCGGACTTTCTCCGCGGCCTGGCGGTCGAGGGCCCGTTGGCGTCTGAGGACCACCAGCACCAGGACCCCGGTCAGGCTCATCGCGATGCCCTCGAACCTCCAGAAGACCCACTCCTCCGTCCCACGGGAGCGGCAGCTGGTGTGGCGTCCGGCGGGGTGCGGAGGGAAACGAGACGGAACAGATTTAGCTCCAAATTTAAAAATATGTCCTTCTTTATCGCTGCATGTGGGGAAACTCAAACGGTCAAATCCCATGACAATTAGTTGACTGAGGGTGCCTTCACAAATAAGTTCACTTGAAACGGTCCAAATAAAAAAAATAAAAAGTGAAATCATTACTTTTGTTGCAGTTTTTATTGGTTTGGTTATGCTTAACGTTGCCGTTAACAAAACGAGGCAAACTTTCGAAAAATAAAAGCCGCGTGATCACGCAGGTCAGCCTTTGATTGGACATCATTTTGAATGCTAACGAACATGATGTGCACGAAAATTATTTTGTGATCCCCACTTCGGCTTGGACAAATGTTAGGCTATAGGCTAAGCTTTTCCAATTCACTGTCAGTGATTAATTATGTGCCATTGTCTAGACTACAGTCACCTGACTCATGACTCATGCATGCATGCGAGGTATTTGTTTAGTATCACATTATATGGCTATTTTGAACTTACCGGCAGCGAAAAAAATAACCTTGATGATGATGGAAAATCGCACGTTTGGGAATATATGGAAAAATGACAACAAAAACTGCTCAATCAGCGTCATTAAATGCATGATTTTTCAGGTCATTTCCTGCTTTTGGTCCGATTGCTTTCACACCTCAAACAAACAGCTCCAGGGTTCACTTGGAAGCGGACCAAGACCACCTCAAACAGGTGGACCAGGGTGAGACCACCTCAAACAGGCGGACCAGGGTGAGACCACCTCAAACAGGCAGACCAGGGTGAGACCACCTCAAACAGGCTGGACCAGGGTGAGACCACCTCAAACAGGCCGGACCAGGGTGCGGTCGTTTCATGCGGACCCGAGTTCGATTCCGGTGTTCACACCGACCCAAACGAACCGCACCACAGGTGGGGTAAACGCTCCTGGGTGCGATTCAACCGGACTAAACCAAGGCTGGTGCACGAAAGCACCCTAAGAATTTCTCGAGTCGCGGACAGGCCCCCACTTTGCATACCTCTTATGTTCAACTTTGTTGGACCGCGAACAGTTGACCTCCTCTACGAATCCTGTTGAATGACAAGGCGGCCATGATTTCTGATGGTGACACACACACACAAAAAAAAAAAACACTTAAGACAATATGACAATAGACCAAACGCTTGTGTTATTATGTTCATTCTGTGTTTTATGTGGGCCGAGACTTTTACTTGGGCTTTTTTTTTGTCTGTGGATATATTGTATTGTGGGGTCCAGAGAGAGAGAGAGAAAGAGCGTGTGAGTTGGAATTTCAATGTTGTTAACCGAGAATTTTTTCCTTTCAGTTTTTTTTTTTTTTTACCTGATTTTTTCCCCCTGATGATTCACCACCATAGGCTTCCAGTGCATCTGAAAATGTGTCTTAAAACACTGCATAAACCCACGAAAGTCTCCACATCTGACTAAAATGCCGTACTAATATCTTGTGAAAAGTTATGTAATTGTGATATAATACAGTATCTGAGGAAGAATACAGCAACTTTTAAGGGTAAAAAAAAAAAAACTAAAAATGAATGCAACTCGGATGTTAGCATGGCATTTTTGTCCGATGCGGTGACTTTCATGGGTTTATGTGGTGTTTAAGACACATTTTCTGATACAATAGAAGCTAATGGAAGTGGTGAATCGGCAGAAAATAACATCAAAATGTGTCAGCAATGATAAAAGGTTATGAAAAAAAGAAGGGTGTCTTGAATTTTGTATCAAAGGCAACAACGACTTGGAACCCACATGTCAAAAAGACTGCCATGTCCTTTAAACTGCATTGCCCGCATCTAAACGTATGAAAAATAAACTTGAACCAGAAATGTAGTTAGATAATAGTTCATGAAGGCAATTCTTAATGTGAATGTGAAACCTTGTGACAGCCAAATACCTCAAAACTTTGGGATGCGAGAGAAAATAGCTTGAAAGTAAAGGTTCCAAAAACATTCCATGACAATCAAATAATATAATTATGATAAAAAAATAATAATTATGATTCAGTTTTTTCATGTGCTTTCCTTGGTCAAGGATAATGGTAGTGGGTGACTACTTCCTTGTTTCCTACCATTTGAAAAGGACTGCAATGTGTACAATCGTTCACAATGGTAAACTCCTCCTCTTGCCAGCATAGGACGGCTGTAGTGACTCCACCTGCAATATGAGGATGTGATATGGTACGGTCATAAGAGAACTATGAGACACACAATTGATATTGTTGCTTTTCAAACCTAACATAGTTCTAGCAGCTAGTACTGTGGTAAAACTGAAATAACCATCAATACTACCATGATGCTTTTTCCTAAGGGTGGTATGTCATAAAGGAACTAACTACATGAGACATAAAATCGATATTATGCTTCAAGTAATGACGAGTCTACCTGTTGCATGATTCCCCAGCACCGCGGCACAATAGACACTACAGCAAAGACAAGACACCTTTAACTGTTAGTTCATACGTTCAACTCATTCATCCACTGGTTTGCAAAATGTATACAAGGTGTATTGCAGTCTTATCTACAACAGTACTTGCCTGACTGGTAGACCAACAGCAAGGAATGTACAAAGCGGGGATATTGTGGGGAAACAGCGCATCCTGCTGGCCAGGAAACTCACTCGAACTTGAGCAACTTTCTCACTTTCAAGGCGACACAAATAGATGTGGTTAAACAAGCTAAACTGTTCCGAGTACTTCCTTCAATGAAAACAATTTGTGACTGCTTATTTACTTATAACGTGTGGTCATCACAGTATTTTGAAGTACATTTTCATGTTGAAACTGGCACACTCGCGTTCCCTAGATACTGATAGCCATAAACAAACCAGGAAATTAGTGCGAAGTATACGCTACCGGGAGACGACTTAAACTTACCAAGAAATGTACTGGCTAATGAACAATGTTCACTAAGTAGAGTACATTAAAACGTGGTATAATCACATATGGTCGTAAATTCAGTTCAAAGTTATTCCAGGTAGGCAAGACGTCAACCTATATGGAGCTAAGAAGTCATGGTATTCTATCGTGCTTCCCGTTGGGATCAGCTGACGACGGACGTGCTGTTGTAGGTAGTGGGTGTGTCCCCACAACAACAAAAAGTATCATGGTATATGATTTGTCAATACCAGCATGATATCTAACTATAATGGAATGAGTCTCTGTGTGTATGCGTGTCCTTCCATTTTCGAACCGCGCATCCAATTAACTTCATAGTCGACACTGCACTTTCTTGGCCAGCACAATGGTAAAACTAATATGACCATCAACATACCATGATACGTTTTTGTGAGAGGTATTTTATACATTTGGCTGTACCACCAATCCTCACAGATAATGAATTGATCAATTTACACACAGCAATAGAAATGTGTCTTTCTGCATATCCGTCCTAGTTACAGTCCCACGTGCATTCCTCAGAGGTCAGAGCGCAGGGTCGCCTACAGCGCAGAGCCCCTGCAGCAGTTTTGGGGTCAGTGCCTTGCCCAAGGGCCCTCCGGTCGGAATCGAACCAGCAACCTTTTGTTAGTTATATTTCACATATATCAACACATGGCCTCTATTTGAGCTTCAATTAACTGAAACTAAATATTCATGAATATGACCGTCAATGAGGATGACTCTGTAAGAACATAAAAATGACATTTTAATTTTAACAAAATCTTTTCCATACTTATTTTCTTAAACAAGTTAGTGTCAAATACACAAACGCAGAAAAAAGGCTTGCAAGCTCAGGCACTGTTATCGCTTTAGTAAACAATTAAGAAACAGAGTATTTTATCAAAAATGGTAAAACAAACCAACAAAAATATACTTCTTATATACTTAATATACTTAGAAATGTAACAGTCATTTATGAACATTACATAAAGAAATGTTCGACTAAACAACATGTAGTCTTTATGATCATCTTAAAGGGATCATGTTTGGAACCCTAGCCCTATTTCTTACATCCCAATGATGATGTTGATTGGTAGAGTCCTTTCTCATGCTAGCTCCGGATAGTTGGCCACAAACCAATGCAAAGTCGATGGGGTCACGCTCCTGTCTGTACAGACTGACTGAGGCTCACTGAAATTTACTCCCAAGTGCACACAAAGTAGATTTCAGTGAGCTTCAGTCAGCTTGTACAGACAGGAGCTCGACCCCATTGACATTGGTTTGCGGCTAACTAGCCGGAGCTAGTAAAAGGAACAACATTGATTGTACTGAGAAAGGACAACCAATTAACATCATTGGTAAGTAAGAAATAGGGCTCGGGTTCCAAAAACCACAATTATCCCTTTTACGTTTCTTCAAACACTGACTTTTTTGTTAGGATTCGGATCTTCTAACAGCTGACCCGTACGTCTATACAACACTCAACATGAGCAACAAGAAAAAGCCTCGTTACAGTGCAATTTCACTTCATCTGTGAGCTGTGACAAGCTCATATGGAAACACTTTCTTGGATAAGGCAATAAAAGGCTCCCATTAAAATCAATTCCAAAAAACGACATTTGAGTAGAGGAGCAACTCCTCATCAATCTCAGTGCTCATTTAGTGCCTCTTAAAGGACCACGCCAGTCTTTTCGACATGCGTGTCCCAAGTCGTTCTCGCCTTGATACGAAAAAAATCAAGGCGCCATTTGTTTTTCATGATATTTTACGTTACTGAAAAAAATGTGGTAGTCTCAGCCGATTCACCGCTGCCCCGTAAGGTTCCATTGTATCTGAAAATGTGTCTTAAAACACCACATAAGCCCATGAAAGTCACCGCATCCGACTAAAACGTCATGCAAACATCTGTTCCGAGACACATTTTCAGATACAATGGAAGCTGTCATGAAAAAAAAAAGAAGGGTCACTTTTGAAACCC
>OMKL01138762.1:0-15303 GCA_900302295.1 Parasudis fraserbrunneri | reverse complement strand
ACATATCAAGAGATTAAAGGATAAAAAAAAAAAATAAAGCAAAAACAGCATCAGTAATCATTTGTCATAGCCGTTTTGGGAGACGACTTTTGTCTGGGAGGTTGAAGTTCCCCTTTAGGTGCTATAAAGCACAGCCGCATCTGTCTATCCGTCTGTTCGTTGAATCTGTCTGTCCGTCTGTCTGTCTACGATGGAGGTTGGGGAGGGCAGTCATGATTCCCCTCACGCATGCAGACAGGATTAGAGCCCTGTGTGAAATGCTGTCCCAGGATTACGGAGTGGGAGACGTTTCTAATGGAGAAAAATATAACTCTGCGACAAGTGGGAGACCAAAATCTCTATTGGATCTTTGAGCTCTTTTGTACATCATGACAAGGTCGGGTCAACACCTTGCTCCATTCAGGACACCGCTTATGATCGTACACTTGACAGATGACCTCGCTGAATCTTCCACGGTCACGGAGGACAGAGGCCGGCAATCTGGCTGCTCGACAACACACACCAGGTTGAACTGACCGGCCGGTGGCTAAAGATGTCAGTGGGGGATGCACCAATACCACTTTTTCACTGAGATACCTCCACTAGTTCTACACTTTAAGTAGGCCTTACAGTATATGCCGATACAGAGTACCGATCCACCTCCTTTACTTAACAGTCTACACTTGGGACTGTTAGTTTGGGGTCACTGGACAAGGATTATTTGGGAATAATCCTGTGTATAATCCTGTTTTCTCCATGAGAGAGATCTAACAAGAGACACTCTATATAATGAGCAGACGGAGCACTCCAGGATTTATTTTTATTTTTATTTTTATTTTTTTTAAATGGAGAAATTCATAACGCTTAAGATGGCAGCAACAATGAAACTACTTACTACAAAACAAACATATTCAGAGAAAATAATTAAATGTTATGTTATTTTATGTAGAGTCAAATTATAATCTACTGCATTTTGAGGTGAAATGTGAGTTTTAAAGATGTTTAAAATTAAAAAACGATCTTTGCAGCGAGTGGTTGCCATGGTAACTAAGGAGTCAGTGGCAAAAACAACTGGATGGCGCATGTGTAGAAGGGGTCAGGTCCTCTAAGTTGCTGGTATCAAGGTGGCAGCAGAGTGAGCAGACTTCTCTTGAGAGAGACTTTGATCTAACGTGGTTCTATAGGTATGTGCAAAAATTACGAATATCAACTAGGCCTGAACAAGATATTGTACATCATCATCACAATGTCAGCACATGCAGTAGTGACATTGCGGTGGATGCAACGTGGTCTAAATAGGCCTATTAGTAACATCATGCTAAAACATTAGTTTTGCTGGTTAAAGTAAAACAAAAACTTGTAATAGTTGTATTTGCCATGTCTACTCTTGGGAGAAAATAGCCTAGGCTGGTAACAACAAAAATAAAAAAATAAAAAATTCTGTGGGGCAAAAAAATTCTGGTTAGACCAACGCTAAATGCCAATGGTCCAGCATGCAAATTCTGGTTTGAATTCCTTAACTTGTATTTTCTCATACTGCAACATATATTGCAAACAACAACACTTTTGCAGTATCAAATTATCCAAATTTATCCAGGCCAACTATCAAACCAATATCCAACACTAGTATTGGTATTGGCCTAATATGCGAGAGTGTCCTCTATGTGAAAATGAAAACCATCTCCCTTCAAATTCTCCTACCTATGATTGTCTGCATCTTCCTACAGGGGGAAAATGATGGATGTGGCCTCTCATCAAAGACACATGGTAAATAGCACCCATCAGTCTTCCTCCCTCCACTCTGTCAGATCCCATAAAGACATCTCTGTGAGAACCTTTTCTTAAGGACTACACACCGCAACACCATCAAGGTCATGTTGATAAGCCGACGAGCCAGGAATGACGTGAAAACATGCCTTTTCCGCCTGCACGCAGAACAGAAGGCTCCGTTATGCAGCCGTCGACATTAGGGGGGGTTTGAAAAGTCACAGCTCTGGGAGTTGTTTAAAGAGCATTCTGTAATTCCAGAACCGCCAATTAGTTCCCCTACATCGCTGATAAACGTGAACATAATGACTACAATAGCAGCCCAAGGGCTGTCATTTCATGCATTTCCTGAACACAGTTCTTCATCGTCACCGTCATCATCGTCACCGTCATCAAAGTCACGGCGGCGTCTTATTAGCAGTCCGCACACTCGCAACAATTATCTGGTTGATTATCTTTGATGATGTAGCTAAGCCAAAATATGATGCAATAGTGACGGATCTGTGCAATTCACTCTACTCCCAAGGACTTCAGGGACACATGCGATCTACCATAGCAAATCGGAGCTCGACAAACTGAACGCTAGTTGCTAAAATGAGCTATTGGAATAGTCAGTGTTTCCCACAGGTTCTTAAGTTATTTGTGGTGGTATGAGCTTTGTGGTGGTAAGATACCGGTACACATAATTCAACTGCAGAAAGAGCTGTGTAAATGCCACACACAGAGCACTTTCAGTATGTTGTAGTATCACCTTGGGAAAAAACATTTGATAAAATAGTCTGTCTGATATTGTGGTGGGCTGCCATATACTGTATGAATCCATGTATGGGAAAACTTTGCAATAGGCTCACTGTACCCATCATGCAAAGGTGTCTTCATTTACGGTCTTAAAAGCAACAATGACATTCAAAGGCAAGACGGCATCCATATCTGCCTCCATTAATTCTTTCACTAAAGCCATCCTTCCCGTTCTCCTCAGGAACATCTGGCTGAGACAGGAGTGGGATGGGAGGATGAATAATTCAGTTTTCTCATTACCGAGGGGTTGGGGGGAGAGGGGATGAATTACATAGAGAGAGAAAGGGTGATATGACCTCATAAACATGGTTATTTTATATTGAACACATGTTTGTGAAGTGATATATTAAGCGAGCGTGCTGTGTGAAGCATGGCTCTCTATCACGACCTGGACCTGCGGTGTGGAGTTTATGATCGGTGTCACAGCAGACATGTCTGATGGATTGGGCCAAAGCCAGGGTCCATGTGCTTAGCTACCAGCAACAGTTAAAAACACTGTAAATCTTGAGGGAGGGTGTCTGGGTGGATTTGCTTCATTTGGCTACATTTCATTTGCGTTCATTAAAGTTTTATGATGTTAATATTCAACTGGTATTTCATGTTTAATTCAGCGAGCTGGGGTTTTGAGTTATTAGGCAAAGTGAACATGTGAGGGAAGTAGCCATTTTAGAATCAGGATGGATAGTGGTTGCGATAAGAGCGATGTGGGGTAGGAAGGCACCACGGCTGACAGGAATGGCCCTGGAGCACTGAAATATCGGCAAAGCTCGCTCATGCAAACGCTGACAAACCCCAAAACCGAATCAATACTCTGTTCAACTATCCAATTAGGCCTGCTAGCTCTCTCACTGAGTATTTATCAGCCCCTCTCCTGGCCAGGCACGTCTATGCGAGTGGGCTACCTACCTTTGTCATACGCACATCTCTAGGGCAGTCCTCGACTAAAGAAATTCTTGGGTCAACTAACTGTCGTAAGATTTTGTCGACTAATCGATAAATTTATTTAAACGATACATCTGTAAAGTTATGTTTCCCCACATGCAATCATGCTGAAGGACCTCTTTAAAGTGCTTACCAGAGATGCGCTTATCATTTTTCAGGAAATAACTCTATTCTGCATAGAAAAAAGGCATAAAATCAACTAATCGACTAACAAAGTCTTGATCGACTAAGATCAAACCGACCAATTCAGAGATGGGGCAGCCCTACACATCACACAAGGCAGGAGGACAATGACTGTTGGTTAGGGCTGAATCATGTTACCTAAAAAGTTGTTTATAAACCCATCCCTTACCTTAATCCTAACCTCAATCTTAGTGGAGACCTCACATGTTAGATATTATTGTTACCTATAATAGAGATTAGCAAAAAATATTTTCGAAGATAAAGTGATTTTTTATTTTTTTTTTTACTTTGCAGCTTGACCTTTTATGACAATCCTACTGTTGGGGAAGGCTCACTACACATTGCCAAGGCAAGACAATGTAAGACAAAGACACTGAAGAAGCCATTACTCAGCCAAATGCACAGTAGGACACAAATAGACAAGACAGAAAGTCACTCACACATGCACAAACACCACAAACAGAAGAGGTCCAGCTATTTACTCAGCAAACTCAAAGCATGGGCTTTTATAATCCTCCATGCCTTCTCCTTCTCCTTTAGCTTAATACTATCAACCAGGTGGAGTTCTAGCATAATGACTAAGGACTGCTCCAGAGAACAGACTGAGAAGAGATAGCTAATATGTACCCTGTCGACCTGTCGTGCACACAGCCACGCACACACAAACACACAAACACACACACACACACATACTGTATGGTACGCACGCACACACGCACAGCATGTGTCCTTGAACAGAGATTGCTACTCTGACGGGATGGATCACAAAAACGTTAGGAAAAGTTTTATTTCTTCCCCCAGTAGATGAGTTTCCATCTGGCCTTGCTCTGACTGATGTTCCACATAGCAGCAGCACTGCAGGGGGCTGTGGGAGTGATATGAAGCCATCATTCTTTCCTTCCTTCCTTGGGTTACTATGCTGTAAAGCACTGCAATAGAAATGAGAACATCCATTCAGTCTGCCTTCAGTTCATCTTGAGAAGCTTGCTAATGTGTGCGACAAATAGATGTGACCATTTTTAACCGTCGACCTAAAAAATGAGATTTTCAACTGAAATGACAGAAAACGGCACTGATCGCATCTTACACCTCAGCATGAACTGAAGATAAAGTGAGACCGTTATGTTTTTTAGTGTGTGTGTGCGTGTGTGTGTGTCATTGTAGCAAAGCAGTGAATGTGTGTGTGTGTCCTTACAGCAATGCAGCGCCGTGTGTGAATGTGTGTGTGTGTGTGTGTGTGTGTCAAAGTTTCCGCAAGAAAAAATTGGTGCCGGTCCAGGTGTCCTGGAAGATTTCAATGTCACGGACAAATGGGAGAAATTCCGGTCAAATATTATCTGTGTTTATTGAACAACTGATAGGCTATATAAACAATGACATCATCAAAGCATGTAAAATAAGTCCCACCAATAGACTCATGTGCATAATGCCATTTTAAAAATAAATAAATAAATATTATGGCTACGTTCGTCTGAAGAGCCTTTTTTTTCCTCACTCCGGTGTAATGAAAGAGCTCTGGAGGTGCATCCCTCTGTGTAGGCCTACGTAGTGCATAGTGGACATGTTAATAATTCTTTGACAATTCTGCCTCGTGTCTGTTTGAAAATTACCTTGTGAAAAGAAATATGAATGTCGTGGCTCGATGTCATGCACTGAAATAAACTACCCGCGACTGCTGCATATATGTCAGACTGCAACAGATTTTCCCAGTAAAAAAAAAGCTAATTACCCGATAGCGGAAACTCTGGTGTTGGTGTGTTGGTGTGTGTGTGTGTGTGTGTGTGTGTGTGTGTGTGTGCATGCTGTCAGGCAGTCTGCAGGGGCACTGAGCGTTGCCCTTACTGTGAAATACCAGAGCGGAACCCACCAGAGCTCCATAGAGGAAGTCCCTGCGGTAGCTCTCCAGGACCCCTGCAGCCTGCTGTCACTCGGCCCATTCAACTGAACAGCTCCCTGGAGAGAGAGAGATGCCAAGATGCCAGTCCCCATCCTGTTTAACCTTTAAACCTGTCGAACACTCCCCCCGCAAGCTGCCTCACTGGCTGGAGATGGCCTGAACACCTGCTAGGTTACCAACGGTGATGTGTGGAGATATTATCATCTTCATGATCAAGATGATCATCATCATCATCATCATCTCCATTATTAGTACAGCACAATGTCTACCAAGCACTTCAGTGTTTCCCAGACTTATGTGTGGTGCCCCACAGACAGGCCCACCACAAACAGATTACCCAAACTGATAAAATAAAATATTATTTTCTTACAACGGATGCTTGTCTGGGTCTGCCACCACCACAAACAACTTAAGAACTTGTGGAAAATACTGTATATTGAAGAAATAAACAATTAAAACAAGGAACACAAACTTAAACATTTTATAAAAGAAACAATAAAATCAGTATAGAAAATCAATAAAACAATATTTGAAGGGGCAGGGGTTCTTCAACTTTTCCAGCATGGGACCTTTGCTGAGAGGTCTCACCGTAGGACCCAGTCACATTAAAACATAGTAGTACTCTCACCATGACCACAGACAGGCCCACAAGCCATTTTGGGTCCCAACCCATAGTTTAAGAGACCTTGGTCTTGGGATTTCATCAGTCAGAAGCTCACTCACCATTGGTCTTAAGTCTAGACTTTGGAACAAAACAGCCCTACCAGAGAATTTTAGGCAATGCTTCAGCTCACAGGAGCATAAAAGGTCTGAGTTGCAGGCTACCTAAGCCGCAAGTCTTGTTAGATAGAAATTGTGAATCCAAGTGAATCCCCTGTGCAGTTTCATTTCACACTAATCACAGACTTGCACAGTACAGAAGTACAGTTCTTCCATGCTAGTATTATATATATATATAGCTTGTAAGAATACAGTTCTGTCACCTAGAAAACGTCTATGCAACTTGAGATTCAAAGCAAGTAGGGATGTACATGTTCAATTTCTTTAACAGATTATGTTACTTAATTTCCATCACACTGACATTTTTCAATTTAGGAACAAATTGCTCTGAGAGAGAAAATGTCATCATCGAGTCCTGAAGCTGTATTTTGATCACTTGCAATTATCAAATAAGGAACCAATCTAAATTAATTCACCCCTATACATCATAGATCCCACAATCTGGACTTTAAGTGAAATCAGAAGGTCACACTCATCCTAGCACTGAAATCAGGCTAATACCCCTTTCAGACACACAACCCGCGGGACTTACACTCAGCCGGGTCCATCCCGCATTGACGACATTCACACCAAAGCCTCATAGATGGGAGAGTTCCATTCACCTCCAGGAGCGGCAGTGGTAGAGCGGTCGTCTGATAATTTGAACGTTACTGGCTCCTCCCGACTTCATGTCAAAGTGTCCTTGAGCGAGAGACTTAACCCCTGACTGCTCCCGCCGAGCAGGTCAGTGCCTTGCATGGCTGCCTTCGGCGTCGGTGTGTGTATGTGTGAGTGAAGGGGTGAATGTGAGACATGAGTTGTAAAGCACTTTGAGTGGACGGCGAACTAGAAAAAGCGCTATATACAGTAAATGCAGTCTATTTACCATTCCATTCACAGCAGACCCGGGGCAGTCCCAGGTATTATCTCTTCTGCCCTTCAATTTTGTAATCTCTCCACAACTGTCTATCTCTCCTTTAGGTAGCTGCTGGCTTCCATCGCTTGCTTCTCTGCAGTGACGTGCCCTTTGCTCAACTACTATGGTTGTATGTTTTGTGCCTTCATGTCACACGCCTGCCAGAAAACAATCGAAGGAGGCGTGGTCTTTGGACATAGGTCTAATATGGAACTTTTCAAGCGCATTACGAGGAGGAAAAAAAGATTACCGCACATGATATTATGCCACTTCTGTGCTTTATTTTCCCACACCAAAAATAAACAACGTTTCGCCTCACGCAGGAGGCTTCTTCAGGTCTACAGGATGTGAAGGGCAGTGGTTCTATATAGTTTATCTTATGGGCTGTCCTCCAATAGGAGATAGGCTATCTGTATCACCTGGTGACCTCACTCCTAAACCTAGAAGATATATACAGAAATAGTATTAATCAACAAGAGCAAAAGTCATCGTAATATTCACGATAATCAATTATCAATAGAATTACAAAAAAGGTCTAATGTCAAAGTCCAAGTTGATCCCATGAGGCTGCTGAGTTTTTGAACGTTTCCCATTGAATGAACCAGTCTGGTCCAACGCCCCCCTCTCTGTGGGCATTCCATTCCATGCCTGTATATCTCGGCATGGAAACGTTACGGTCCATTTGTTTAAAATGCGCCGCGTGTCACTGGGTTTCTCACGTCACCCATCCAGATGTCACTTCTGTGTTCACTTGCACGCCTTTTTTCCTCTCTCTAATACGGTACTTTCCCACCGAGCAGGGTCAGTATGCAGGTTAAACTTACACAGGTTGACCCTTTCACGCCGGCGGTTAAACCGGGCTATTACCTGGGTATGAAAGGAGTTTAGAATGTTGTTAGCAGCTTTAATGCAAGCAAGGGTGTTGGGGATAGAAGTCTGATGAAGGAGAAGGGAGAATCCGTCCACATTCCTTCATGCTCCTCCATCCCAACCACACCCCGGAGAACTCTGTGTGTGTCCTGTGTTGTTTCATAACAGCAACCAATATAGCCTTGCACCCCCGCACTTTCAGAAAGATCTTTGTTCTCATGCCAGAACTGAGAGATAATAGAATCCTTGTTCTGATCCAGATAAATTGTGGTATGACATCAAGTTACATAAGGGCAATAAATACAGTCTAGGGTCAATAAAACCAAGATTTCCAAACTAATAAGAATGAAATACTACGTGGCGATGCAAAAACGTTTCTTTTCTTTAATCAATTGTTGTAATTTCCTGGTTGTTTCCTTGTTGAAAGCATTTGAGAACAATTGAGAGCAATGTTGAATACTTGTGCATGCCCGTTTTATATTTTTAAAGTTTTGTCCCAATATATAAAAAGGTATTTTTTATAATTTCACCAGCTCAAACAGTTATTCCCAAGCAGTTAGGATTAGTAGTTTTATGGTACTAGTACTGAGCATTACAAACCAAACACAGAGAGTAGGCATTTGTGTTCTGGCGTTAGCATTTGAGTTCTTCAGAAGCAAAAATAGATAGCCTAAACAGTTCCATTTCCAGGCTTATTCAACCGCAGCCTCTATGGTTCTGTCAAAATTGGTTGCAGAGTACAAGAGAGCTACTTTACTAAACTTAAAAAGAGTCTCAGATCATTTTCTCCCAGGCTCCAGGCCCTGCGAATAGAGTGTCTCAGTGGCAGTTCTGGAAGAGGTGTGAGGTAGCGGGTGGGGAGCATATGGTGTTTCTCTGGGTCCTGGTGGGGTTCACACCAGGGCCCCGGTTTCCCTACAGGGAGTGTTGTAGATACAGAGAGGGACTCCAGCTGCTCTTCGAGGTGACCTTCATTACAACAATTAACATGAATGCCACTCAAGAGGCACGCGAGGCTGGGCAGGATGCTGCCAATGTAACGAGCCATTGGCAGAGTGGGGGATGGGGCTGTGGGCATGACTCAGCGGGCTGAAATGAGTAGAGAAAACTGAATGACTGATTGGATTCATAAATGTTGAGATAAGCAGGGACACATAAAAGCAAATACATATAACTGTGTGATTTCAGGTTATGGGTATTACTGTTCATTTACAAAGTGACAAAAATTTGCCAGGCCTAAATGGCTGATTCAGCAACGTGTTGAGAAATCGCAGTGACTGAAAAATATTAGCAGATATTGAAGGATGACCTTGAGTTTGGCTGAAAACCACAGGGTCCATCCATGGGGTTTTGCAGCCAGCAATCTAAATCTGGAGCCCTATAGCAATTCCAGGTCAAGGTGATCATGTACCAGCATAAGCAATGGGTTTTTATCATTGCTGTGTTTATAATCCCTGGTACAAAGCTACAGGACCACCTACCAGGTTAAAAGACCGATAGTCAGCAGCCCATCATTCAGAAGGACAAACAGCCTGTCAAGAACTCTAGATTACAAGACTGGAGCAAGGTGGCATGGATTACAGAGGATTTACTTCAGAGAAAACTATTAAGCTGCTCAGTCCCCTAATAATATAATTTTGTACCCTCCAAAATAGGTAACCTATTACATTGGCCTACAACACTGCCCATGCCTTAGGACCACCCAGAATAAGGGACAGTCAATGGGCCTTATTCTGGAACATTCTCTTCAATTTCTCTTCACTTTGATCTTGAGAGGACTGCGTACAAGAAATCAACATTGGATTCATCAAGCTTTCTTAACCCAATGAATGCCACTTGTTTTTAAAATGAATGCGCGTGATCATGCATTTGCAATTAGCATAATGCCCCAAAAATACCCATAAGGCCAGTTGTTGTGTTGTGTGCAGTGTTGTGAGGAGTTGGTGGAATGTTCCATTTAATGGTCCACATTATTCCCAATCCTTAATCTGCCACTGAAAAAGGGAGCAGAGAAAAAATGAGAAGTGCTGCTGTCAGAGCTGACCAAAAGGAAGAGCATTTTTGTCTCTAACGGAAAACTACAGGAGAGGCAAAATATTGTTGATGCTGTCATCAAAGGGGTGCACATGTAAATAAAAAAAATCATTCAACATGAAACTGGACTCTATAGAGATGTATTGTCAGTGCCAGGAGATCAATGATAGCAACAGGAGCAGGACAGGAGAAAGAATTGGCAACAGGCTATAACAGAATTGTGATCGGTATCCAGTGCAACGTTCCATTAGACAGTGATCAAAACCCACCTACAGCTCCAGATGCATCTCATGTATTCTAAAATCAAGCACCTTGTATCCCAAAGGTAATAAGGTAGGCTACCAAATACCTTTAAGGGTTCTCCCACTACTATATGTTTTTCTGCTATGAATTTATAGATTATGCAGTACTGATGTGCATTATGCTCATTTTTAAATATAGATTATGAGTAGGCACAGTTCGTGCATGAGGCCCATTGACTTTATGAATTTACATTTCAAGCCCGTTGAAAGAAGTGAAGCATGATGAGCTTATGGAGCTACTGAGCCATGACACATAAGCATCGACTTTCGGGACTTTAAGCCAAAGTGCCTAAACACAAGTCTGTCAACACCATCCGAGATTCCCTTAAAGACTGAACTTGGGGCTAACATAGAAGGATGGGTTATATTTTCCAAGTAGCCTGCATCCGTCATTCTGTCAGGAAGCCTGAGTATGGAAAATCACAAATAGGAAAACCAATAACACGGCAGATAACATTCCAGCTAATGAGCCTTTTATTCAGGCCTTTTTGTTAAAGATTACTGTGAAGGTAATCAATCTGAGAACACACGAGGCCAGACGAGGTGAACAAAGCAGAGAGACCATTACCTCCTACTGCCCGCTTGCTTCGTTACACTCTCCGGGGTCACATGGCTAAACCAAGGGGTTAAAGAGGAATGTATACTTCCAAAGGATGTGGTTCTTTCAGGGAAAAGAGCGTCTGCTACATCGTTTCGATTACGTTGTTTTGTTCTTTTTGTGTGGTGCGGCATGCAAATGTTTTTGTAACTTGTCTGTTTTCCTCCAGGCAAACACAACGGCCATTGTTTTCAGTGACTGGCCACTTCACAAGAACCATTCACATGATACTGATAGTATGGTTGTTCTAATGTTCAAATGTGTGACTGCCCAATTCCCACATCTTATGGTCTGCTCACGAATTCATCTCATGAAAGAAAAGAAGTATGATCAGCTGAATGAGCGTGAACCATGCCTTTTCTTTCTGACCACCAATGTCTCTTTGAAGTAGGCCAATGAATTACATTCAAGATCTGCCCTCACAACTCACACCTGTGAGTGGCCATTGTACCACTGCCCATGTGCATTGAATAAACTGAAGCAAGCTTCTGGGTCCCATGATAACCAGATTGGGAATGCACACCCTGATTCATTCCACACTCTTGTTTCCGTTTCCATGGCCCGGAAGCTGGCTTCAATTAATGAAATGCGAGGGAGCAGCAGTTCAATGGCACCGCACTTGTTCATGGATCTTTAGGCTGTGTTTCTCCCATCTTTAGTCCCATTGAAAATCTATCGCACAGCGAGTGTACTGCTCTTTAATTTTCCTATAATAACTCTATGGCCTGAACAGGTCCCTGGATAGAGTGAGGGCGCACGCAAAAACAGGGGCCAGCCTAATTGGTCAGTGAGAGGTCCTGATTTGTTATGACAACAGAGCAGAGAGGTATTGGTCTGAGGTGTTGTTTGTGTAGATCGAAGGCGGCCCATGTTCCCCATTGATCAGCCTGTCCGATGGCAAGAGATTACAGAGAAGGCTAATGAGGACAATTCCATCTGTGAATGGCTGGTTGCAGAATACCAGAAGAGTAGTTCACATTCCACTTAGAGTGGGGAGCCATGACTATATAAATTAGTCAAATGTTGATAGCTGCAGCATATTGCATATTTTGAATGTTTTTGTTTCTGAGTAGCCTAGTTCTTCAACAATGTTTTTCTACGTTATCATTGTATGTATTTTATTTTTGTGTCACCAATATATCTCCCGTAAATGGATAAAAACCAGAACATTCAACTTTCACATTTTACAGATGTCTCCACACACAATTATCCTAGAATTTACAATAATTTACTAGAATCTGAGCTTCTCTACTGTTGCACTTGTTATGAGTCACTCTGGGATAAGTGGGGTAAATGCCTAAAATGTCAAAATAAAATGTAAATAGTTATGCTCATTATTTGCATAATGTTCATCTTAATGTTTATGAGCTATGACATTTTATCTATTTTATGTAAAGCACTTTGAATTGCCTATGTGTATGAAATGTGCTATACAAATAAACTTGCCTTGCCAAATGAAACAATTAATATGCAACTGAAAAATGCACTCAGCAGAGTGCAGACCTCCGCCAAGACCTAACAATCTTCCCACTTTGCTGTTAATTGCACACTCAACAAGTTACTTGGTGAAACATTTTGTTAACCCTCTTCAGACACACATAGACCTATTTCTGTCTTTTTAGGGGGGGGGCAGGGGATATTTAGGGGGAGATAGCAGGTCAACAGTAGATGCCACATAGAAGTGGTAAACATCATCTGAAAGCTGGGAACTCTAAGGTTTAATTTCAGATGCAGCTCAGCACTGTGTGTCAAGTTTTTCTGGTCATATATCATATATCTGTAATAAACAATGTGTTTTGTTTAGGTGGCCATTAAAATCTTGAAAGTTTAGAGTGTATAAGGGCTTAGAACATTATGATATTAGCGTGTGATGGCCATTTCCATGCTCAATTATGTCTCATAAGTTGTTGCAGCAATATTTGGGTTGATACCATTTGTTACACAGATTTGGTGCAAAATTGTGCCATATTTGACCACTCGAGAATTGATAAACATGGTCAGAAATCCCTCCAAAATACCACATTAAGACACCAAGACATTGAGGAACACCATAGATGATTCATGCTGTGATTTGGTATCAAAAACCTTTGACATTTGGAGATTTCTCTAAGAATTGCATTTTTCGGTGATTGGATGGTGAGCACTTCTGTTCAAGAAGTTGCTCAGAAACCCCCCCTTATGGTCAATAAACCTAGGAAAGCCATACATACTCTACATGACCTAGGTCTCTAGTTTGTGGTTGTAAAGTTTCATGACGCCATGATTATCCTAGAGGTCACAATAGGTCATTTTATACAGTAAGGTCAAGTAAAAAAATAATAAAAAATGGTCTCACTACAATGAAATCGCTACTATGGGGACTGACATCATCACACATGAATACAACTGGGCTCATTGGATCCACAAGAGTCTAAGATGTCCAGTCATGCCCAATTAATGCAATTCAAAGACTGTTTAGGGACCCCAGCATGCAGAAATCATCAAATACATTTTTAGAATAGGCGACAATACCAACAGTTGAACTGCATGCAAAGAACTGCATGGTTCTTGTTCAAGACTGCATGGGATTAGTATAAAGTGGGCATGTCTGTAGGGGTAGACTTATAGCTACCCATAAAGCCCATTTTCATTCAGATATCTTGAGGTGAGAGGTCAAGGGACCACTTTGAAAATGGCCCACATTTGGAGCATTTTTTACCCCTCTTCCCGATAAGCTAGCATGACATGGTTGGTACCAATGGACACCTTAGGTTGTCTTGTTTCATATGATACATCTACCTTTGCGCTAGCTACAGCCTCTTAAAGACAGTCCTGTCTGCGTTAACGTCGGCGATACGTTAGGTCTTTTGGATCTGGAGGTCATATGGTTTGGCTTATATTGATACCATAGGATATGATAAAGGGACAACACATTTCAAATGTCATCATATACAGTGTCCAATATCGTCTGAAAATGGCACTTTGAATCCTCAAAATCAACATGACCCTCTTGGGGTCATGAATGTGCACAGCAAATTTCATGGTAATCCAGCCATTATGTCACTATCTACTATGAACAGATAGACAGACACGCACACAAATACACACTCACCCAGACTGGGGCAAAAACATAACCTCCTTCCAAGGCCAGGTAAAAAACAATATGAAATCAACACATTGCAAAATAATAGCCTACACCAAGTCAGATTTTTGTTTTTACACTCCTCAGATTAACATAGCTAGAGAGTTGTGGTTCACACTGTGCTCATGCAAATTACAAGGATTTCTTGCTGGAGAGCATTACTCAAACAGTGACCCAAGATCAGATGTGATACTATTTAAACTTACTGCTAGTTCATATTCTGCTGTGCAATGTCCTGACCTCCAGAGTTCTATTGACATGCACTTGGCCACGGAGCCAAAGTTAAGTGCGGTAGTGTTATTTGCTGATGAGAAACTTAACGCTACCATGCTTTCCAAAGCAGCGGGTGACAAAGACGCATGAATTTTCAGTTTAGGTAAAACCATTAACGTTAGCCTTAAGTCCCCCCACAACAAAGAAAGTGCAGTTATGAAATCAAAAATGAAATAGCCTAATTTCAATAATTATGCTCTAGTGTACTGCAGTGACAAATAGGACTGCATCAATCTTCTTATTCATTCTCTTTCATTTACCCTTACCATTTTTGGCGAACATCTGAAGGGTTGACAACTATCCAAGAGTATCCAACTATTGAGCCCATGAAGTTATAGCTCATTTTGATAAGAAAATGTCAGTGACAAAAAGGGTATGACAAAAGGCCAGGACAGATTTCTGTGACCAGTGTCGCAGGTGTTTTGTCAGCAGTACATAGCAAGTTTGGACAGTCAGAACATTTGGACAATACTGGGGCAACTAGAGGAGTTATATAATTACCTTGTTGTCATTGTTGTAATTGTAATCCATGTCCTAACATTTAATATTGGGAGACAGCCAGGACAGGAACCAATAGAGGGTAGGTGTTTTCCCCCTGTTGCATCCCCAATTCTATTCTCCTGTAGTTCATTTTATCTGAAAGTTTGTTTTTTTGCACATATTCCGAGGTGTCCAAACCAATGTTCTGGGCTGTCTCTCCCAATTAATTTAGTGGCTTCTTGCAATCTTTACAAATACTTATATGGGCAGACACTCTTTGCTAATCTCTCCTCCACACGAGAGCAATGCTGTCTTTACATATCAAGGAAAATACGGAAATGCCTGGCTCAAGGCAAGCGGGCCAATCACAGCGCTTGCAGTTCT
>OMKL01138761.1:0-14542 GCA_900302295.1 Parasudis fraserbrunneri | reverse complement strand
ACGAACCACCGGGTATGAGCACAGCTCCTCTCGGGACAGGAAGGCCCTGCAGAGGATTGTGTGATTGGCTGAGCGTACTATGGGTTGATAAGTAGACAAAGAAGCCTCCCAGCAAATTGTTTATGAAGTCACTTTGACTTACCATGGTGGTGTGTTGGTCTTGTCTCTCATCATGCAATGAATTCCTAGCAATGTCATTCAAATAATGTTAGGAAAAAGATGATTTTGTCTTTACCAGCCTACAGCTCTCCTCCACTAAACGAGCTTTGCGGCTCGCGCATGGTGATACATCGGCGGTGTGTGTACATGCGCAAGGCTTGTGGCCAGGCTAGCTAATATATGCTTAGGTTTGCCCAGGTTCTAAAGACAATGGAGACGCTCACTGTGTGCCAGACAGGCCACAGCATGGCTAAACCCTGGCTAGTGGAGACAAGGCATTAGTGGCTGGTAAAGAGAAACAGAGAAAATAGTATTATTCCTATACTTTTATGTGATGACATGTCCGGGAATTCATTGCATGATGAGACCCCAACACACACTGTCATTTTCACCAGGGGGCAGATTCCTGTCTGTTTCAGACCCATGGGATAACATATACAACTGGAGACTAGCAGCAAAGGGAGGGCTAGCAAGTAGCTAGCTTACTGCTGAGCATGCCTGATGTGTAGACTAGCTAGCATCCAGCTTTGTTATGGTGACATCACGCCCACTTTTGAACGATCGAATAAAATTCTTCCTAATATCAGGTCCTGCTTGTCTATCCTTTTTTCGCTCAGAAAATACATCCCCTTAAGGAAGCTTGATGGCTCTAAAATGTCGTTTCATGGGGCCTTTAAAGGTGACAACAACAAAACCAATGGAGCCATGGAAACTGTGCCTGTTTGTGATTTGCTAAGTTTAGAAACGAACATTTGATAAAGCTAAAAACCTCCAGGAGGGTAAACGGCACAGATACACAACTTTTCAACTGATTTTCCTCACCACTTCACCAGTTACAATTGCCACACCAAGGGGGTGCAGATAACACGAAGAACAAGAAAATCGTTCACACTGTGTTGATATTTTTCTCCCCCTGCATGGTGTTAACACTGCAGACTCTTAAAGCCCTAAAAGTGTCCATGTAAGAAGCCATTGGGCATTGGGCCAAGGCTCTCAGTCGTCGCTTAATTCCCACTCCATGGATGCCATTAGATGATGGATTCCAATTTCCAATTTCAAGCCTTGCTGTTTTGGTGGCATGTGTCCAGAGGTGAGTGCTAAGATTTCCCATACTAAAAGCAGTGGCTCTCAGAGTCATGATCGGTTGAAACAGCAGCGATGCCATCACGGCCCCATGGGCACATACATACATTACTTAGGTTAGTACACAAAAAGCTGATACTTAGCCTTGGGTTCCTTTGAAAATCAAGAGATGATGAAAACATTCTCTACAAACAGCTCTGGGTGGGGCGGATGGGTTTGGGGGTGAGGGGGTTGTGGTTGTGGATGTGTGTGTATGGGGATGTTTTCCATCTGCTGGATGAACATACAGTAATATTGTCTCACCCATTGATTTCCTATGGCGGTCATTTTAGACCCAGAACACCACAGGTGTGACAAAGTTGACTAAACCACATAAAATTCAATGAAAGTGGTGATCAGCAATTGTATATGTTCAAATGCAGAGGGTGGAGTAAAACATCTGGTCTCGGATCAGATGAGAAACACAATATCCATGATTTAGGAACATTTGTAAATCTGTCAGATTTGACCCGAACCCTGGAGGAAGGTTAAGTAGGAGAAGGACAAGTGACCAGATTCACCGTAGAATAGATGCTTGGAGAGCACATAACGTGTGGTATGTCCTTAAGGGGCACATGGGCTTGGATACACAGTATGCACACTATTGGGTCATATGCCTTTGAGTGAGGACTGAACAAAAAGCAGGCAGAGATATTATATGTGGTTCATAAATATATTCCACTGAATTTACTAATTCACACAATTTGCAGAGGCCAGTTTAAGTTTAAGTGCAGATACGACGTTACCACAGCTTTTAGAAGAGTGTTGTGTTGTCTCCCTTTCTTTCATCCCTCTGACAACTAATGCTGGATGTTTACTGCCATATTGCCATTCGATTATTATCATCAATGTATTCTTTTGTTTTATGTTGCAATGTTGATCCAAGATTGTTCGTTCACGGGTCAGACCAGATATCAGTATCACCTACAGTAAGGTGGCAAAATCTTCAGGGTGTCAAATTGTTTGCAGGGTCCATATGAATAGATTGCTGTGTGACAACCTTAAACAAAAGTAGCTTAATGCCTATTTATTGCATCTTTTGTTTTCAGCATTGTCCCTGTAGAACCCACTGAATCACTGGTAATTCAGCTGACATTACTGCCTTTTGGAGGCTGTAGTGTGCTCAGTTCTAAAACTAGATTGAATCACCCGAAACTTGAGATCTTGAAGAAGCTGTAGATACCAGCCATTCCATAGGTTACGGGCAAAGAAATGGACATTTTCTCCAAAGTTTAACAACATTTTAATGGGGAAAATTCTGTATGGCCAATTCACTAGTTGGGCTTACACCAATGACAGGAGACATATCATAAGTTTAAAATATTTACTGACACGTGATTGAGAAAGAGAGCGGAGAAGTAACATGCCAGACTGGCGGTAGAGGGTGCGCTTGGCAAAGTGGCTTTGGCAAGGGGCGCAAAAACATGCCGCTAGGCAACTGGCCCCTAGCCGCTGCTAGGGTGGCCTGCAGATGTGAGAGAGTGGGGAAAGTTGGATTAGGGGAGAATGCAACACATGCTGCGAGGCAGGTAGCCTCTAGCCGGTGCTGGAGTGCCCTGCAGATGTGAGAGAATGGAGAGAGGTGTGTTAGGGGACAACACAAATACAGAACCTTAAGGCAGGTAGCCTCTAGACGGCGCTAGAGTGGCCTGCAGATATGAGTGTGTGTTAGGGGAAGCCGAGCACATGTTCTGTGGGGGCGAAGTCCAGTGCTGAGATGGACGAGGTGCAGACCCCCTGCTCCCAGTGAGAAGTGAAAAGCCATGAATCCCTGAGCTGATTTGGCTGGGATGAGGGACCTATGACCTTGGATGGAGGGAGAGGGGAGGGGAGAGTAGAGGCAGATGAGTCTATGGGAATTGGGTGTCACAAAATACTGAAAGCTAGATATGCATGCTGTGAGCCCCACTTGGGGCAAAGTGGCTAACCATGAGTGAACATGTGAGTGACTGAGTTACATTGCTGGTTATAGAGGTGCTTCACATATTAATAATGCAAATCAAAATGTTAGTATTAGTTTTGCTTCTTTCAGATGTGAACATTTTAAAGCTCAATATCTCAAAACTATTCTGAACGTAGATAGAAATGTGTAATTCCCAGCTCACGCAAGACATCAGTAAATCCATTTTCTTCTGTGAATGGTTACACTGACCTCCAAATAATATGGAAACTAGAGGAGTATGCTCAGTAGAGAGCAAATCTCCACCAGGCGGAATGTGTTAGGAATACTAATAGCAATCTATTCGGTTTCCCCTGTCCAATATAGCCAGATAATGCATCAGCTAGTATTTTTGTCAACTAGAATGTAAACTTCTACCTAAAGCCATGAAAGACTAGCACTGCATCTGATTACCAGGATCGCCCTCTTGCGTTCAAAAGGTGTAACTTTATACATTGATCATGTGACGTGAATAATGAATGTTATCTAATAAACTCTGACTTTATGACTTTTGAAAATTCCTGAGCAGAAGTCCAAACGATACTGCTGCTCACTTTACTCAAGGGAACTATAAACGTTTGAAATGTGTGCATTAGTTTATTTGCTTTTGGTCTCCAAATAGTATCCATAGATGATTATAGGCATACGATGCAGGACTCATGGCGAGTCAAATTAAAATGCTCACCAAGGCAAAGGGAAAAAAAAGTTGCCAGTGGAGTGTCCCTTGAAAATATTGAGTTTAAGATAAATAAATATTGTGAACAAAATCTATTTTCTTTAGGCCTATTCCTTCTCTCTTCCTTTTATTGAGATCTGGACTTTCTGTCGTAAGTGCAGCAGTTTTAGCTAATAATAGCTAATGTTATGGAAATATCATGTATGTTTACAAACCTAAAATTATTAATTGCCTTTACCTATAACCCTTAGCTATAAAACAACAAAGGCATACATGTCATGGCTATCAGAAGCTTTTAGAAAAACTTAGTAAAACTTAGTAACAACAAACTTGATTAGAAAATAATGCATTGTAATTATGAATCAAAGCAATGAATCTCTACCATGATAAAAGCAACACCTGGGCTGGAATCACATTTGCCTTGTGTCCTGTTGTGGCTAACCTACCTACCATATCAAAAGATCACCATATCAAAATCTGTAGGTAAAATATGACATTAGGCTTACATAATGATAGCTAACGGGCTCAGAGTTTATTTAGGGTATTTTTTTAGCCATAGCTAAAAGGGTTTTGCCATAGCTACTACTTAGTCTGTTGCTAACTTCAATCACATATGCATCAGAAGCTCCATTTCATTATAAATCTAGCATAACATTAACGTCTCGCATGCAAATAAATGATTTAATTTACATTCACATCAAACGAAATGTAGCCTACCTTGAAAACACATGAAACATTAGCAAAATAACAACACAACAAAATACTGGTGCCTCCATCACCCAGATTAATAACCTGTTAAACCGAAGTTGAGAGATGGAGTGGTCTGCCCATTCACCACTACACTTACTGCGCCGAGAGCTTTCAACCTCCATGGAGTTGATTACTGGAAGCTCTGCGACCACCGAACCTGTGTTGTACGCTATCGCCCTCTTGACTTCAAAAGGTGTAATAGCCTGTTATCTATTTGAATGGACAACAATGATGGAAACAAATTAATTCGAATAAAATACTTGCTGTTGTCCGACCTGGCGGAGATCATTACAAAAATGGTTTGGCCCATGAGTGTGTTTGTATAACCAAATGACCATAACCCATCCTCCTTCTGACCTTACCCATCCATGATAGGCCCCGTGTCTTATCTTTCAATATGATACAGAGCAATTTAGTAGTCAAAATAACATGAATTCAATCATAATTATAATTAATTCCTTTTGTGCATGCCCATTCCTTTCAGGAGCCTATTTCTTTTTTTTTGCTATTTGTGAAGACACGGGAGGCGGTCTCTGAAGAAAATCATACAAGGCCAGATGGGAGATTGTGCTATTCAAAATATGCTTTATTACAATCAGTCCTAGACTACCAATGCAGACAAATTACTGATAGGAGCTGTGATGTGTAGAAAAGAGCAAAAGAATGAAAACCCAAAGAGATGCTATCAAAACCCATCATAAATCCAGCCGCCACCATTGAGAACTTTTAATTTGTTTCAAGCGTCATGGCTGACTATATTTCAAAAGCTCTCTGCTTTTGTTTACCAGTAGAGGAAGTGAAATGCATCTTGACTCCCCGTGATACAAAGTGAAATGATAGAGGGAAAGTGATTTACTTTTTTTTGGAGTCTGTCATTGGTTCGACACTGTACCAAGGCAATCAGAGTGCTGGGTTGCGTTGTGTGTCTGGAAGACATGGGGAGTGGGGTGTCAACACCCTCTGCCACAGCAACGCTCACAGTCAGAGCTGGGGAGGCAAACTGACTGTCGGATAGATAGCTGAAAAGTCGTATCTGAACGTGAAAGCATTTTATTTTTTGTAATTTATTCATGTGTCAGGGTTGTTGACCTCTAGAATTTATAAATGCATCACTTATTACTGTTATGGGCACATACTTTCACTTGTGCACACAGACCTTTGACACAGACACAAAGACACACACCTAGAGAGAGGAGGAGAGAGAAAGAAAATTTAATACCCCCCACCACTTCCTCTAACCTTAGTCACTGTAAGGGAATGTTACCATTAATTCCAATTGGTTCCAACAGTTGCAAAGCAAGGCCCTTTATTACACAGCGCGAGTGAGGAGCTGGCCTGCTTAACACCATGAAATCACAAACAGAATCAGCCCTAAGGGGCCTCACTTAATCAAATCACCCACCTGCATGGCACTGGGATGTAATCACATATGCTTATGCAAATGCACACAACATATAGGAAACACTCTGAGCTCACTAACTGACCATGGCAGTCGCTCGGCTAGACGAGACGAGATCAACATTTGGAACATCACCTCTCATGCTCCATAAAGTACGTCTAAATTAGCCGGCTGTAATAGAACACATTACTCACATGGACCAGTGTGTTCTGTCCAAATCACACGTCAGGGATTTTTATGCTCCGTCCAAACCATACATCAGTTTTTTTTTTTTTTTTAACAATCCAACATGTTAACTGGATGGGCCTGATTTGCTCCAACTAACATTTGCCCAGAAACACCTGACTAAGCCAGTTAGAAAGCCTGTCTGCAGATATTGAATACGACAGGGTAAAAATTTCCCTCAAAATGAGAATGTTTCTGAGTGGTCCTAATTTCCCCGGATGACAGTGTTGGTTTTCTACCTTGGGGGGCAGTGCTGTTTAGACAGGGGAGACTAACTGCCATAGGGGATCTTGGGTAATAATACAGTGGCGTGGCTCCAACCCAAAGCGGATCTGACAGCGAGGGCACAGAGAGCCATTACTGTTTGTCTAGAGGATTTATGGGATATTTAGGAAAATGCGATGGGTGCTTATCGCTGCAAAATTATGTCTGTCAGAGAAACGCACCAGGGCAAGCAGAAGAAACTTGCACACTGAGGAAAAAAGGAATAACCCAAAAAAGGGGCAGGAAGGACTCATGTGTTTAAATACAGTATATGCTCAAAGTGATACAAATGCAAAATAACTACCAAATAAGGCAAGAAATGTGCAAAAAAGAAAACACATGTACTTATATGGTATCACTTCAAGCACATTATGTATATAAAGTCTTTTTGCGACAGTTAACCCCTCACTAGGGATGCACAATATATTGGCCTACTTTTGGTATTGCCTTCAAACATTTGCGCTTGCTTGTAAAATTAAATTGACTGGAAAGTCTTCTCTCTTCTGAACAAAACGAGGTATAGCACTCAAAGGTTTGATATAAATTTGATTGACAAATGACTGCTTTTGATTCAACAGCTCTAAACACATGGAAATACTGTGTCAAAGCAGTGGAATTGTCCTTACACTGTGTAGTCTATAAGTAACTATGGTAATTTCAAAGGAAAAAAACACTCCCCATGATACTGTAATAAACCTTGGTTTAGGTATGAATATAAGTAACTGGACAGGCTGAAAAGCTACTACTGTCACCACCTTTTTAAAGTGTTGTGGAACCGAGGTCAATCATGTATGCACGTGAACAGATCTCAAGTGTTGATACACATTTATTAGACAAACGATATGAGTCAAATACAAGATAGAAATCTGCAAGCTATGAACTGAAGTGGTCTATATCAGACGCCTCCTGGATGTAGAGACTTCTCCTGCAGCCCAGGTGGGGTTTTTAGGGTCAAGGAACGGGGGCAGGGGAGAGGGGGACAATGGGAAGGGGGCAAGGTATGAAAGGGGATGATGGGAAGGGTAAAAACCCCAACAAAAGGAACATGGCAACATTATGTGAAATTCGCTTACCGTCTTCCTCAGAGTCAGACATTAAGATAGATACCAATTCCCTCTCTGTTTGTTCAAAAGAGAGAGATCTGGCTGGACGATATCCTAGCTTAACACAATGGCTGGAAGCGAGGGAAGAGTGGCTAGCCTAGCGTTGGCCAACTAACACCTCTCCCGGAGTTTTAAGCTAGGCTAGCCGCTCCTCCCCTGCTTCCAGCCAAACAGAGAGGAAATTGGTATCTATCTTCTGGTCCGACTCTGAGGAGGACGGTAAGCGAATTTCACATAATGTTTGCGTGTTCCTTTAACCGGTATGGTTATGGTGTCAGAGATCTGAGGACAACACACATTTAACAACCACGTAAGAAAAATATAGGCTCATTATTTTACAAAGATCAGTTCGTCAGACAGCATTTTAATAGATTGTCTATGGGGGTAGGTCATAGCTTGGCCAGTAGAGGAATCGTCAGTCCAGGACTGGAACAACGGAGCGGCTGACAGCATGTCAGATGCCCACACACAGGGCTCGGTTGGGCACTCCTACAGTTCCCTGGTCCCTAACTATCATCAGCCCTATCGCAGGAACATCTCCCCCTATACTGTCTGTCTTCGCCGCCGGCAGCCCTAAACGGCTATGAACGGCCCCCACCCCTCTGCCGTGAGTGCAATAACAGTGGCTTGGTCGGGCAGATTACTCCCGACATGTATCAAGCTCCGCTCCCCAGACACACACTGCCACTCACTCGGCTCTGATTTACCAGTTCACCGTCTCAGCAATCAAGTCCAGCTGAGAATGAGCAGCTCACAGAGTTTCTGACAGTGGCAACAGTTCAGAACAGTTCAGGTGAAACCCATTAGTCTTTGATTAGTTGTCATAGCCTTCGAAGTCAACGACAACCCAAGTTCATGACAATATTACCAACTAAATGCATGTAAAAAGGGATGTGATTAAAGAGGTTACCTTGCTTCTTACATGCTTTTCTTGCTTTTAACGTGATAAAATCATAATGTTTTGGAGGGTTGAAGTGAAACTGACAAATATACCGGTAGCCATAATGACAAACGGTATCGGCAGACATTTTTAAAAACAGCTGGTTATTAGTATCAGTAAAGAATTCCTGTGATACCTGTCACATATCATTTCACAGGAGTGTGTGTTTCTTTTGTTTGCTCTGAGTATGGAAGCTGGACACCTGGGACTGGTGATTTTTAGATACTGTTAAGACTTCTCATATGGAAGAGGGCAGACATTATGCTCTACAGTCCCACAGAGACAGACCCAAAATGTGTGCGTAATGATCTCTTCTGCTGGGATGATAGGGCGATGTGATATTTATGATTTTGGACGGTCATGTTGCTGGATAATGCTATTGCACATCATTATGTTAATGGTGAACCATCTCTGCAGATGATATTAACAGATAAACATCCTTTTTTAGAAATATTATAAACCATCTCTGACTTGTATTCCCATTTGCTTTCACTGTTACCCCCCCCCCCTTCCTCCTCTCTTTCTACATTCCTCTCTCCCTTTCTCTCATTCCCTTGCAACTCCACCTCAATTTTCGGTTCATAATTCCAGCCTTGCAGATCATTACAGATCATTCCCCAGGGTCATTCTAGTAAATATGAAGACATCGGGGTATGAGCAGAGTCAGCGGTTACAGAATGTCTGCTCTTCCTCTCTCTGGACACGGTGCAGTCTTCACACAGCTCTACAGTACCGTCTGTTTAGGTCCACGCTCCAGCGCTTCCTCAATCCTCTAATCACAGCTCCTTAGCCGGCCGGCTGAATGTCATTACCGGCTCCTCTGAGCCACTGACAGACACATGCTGGGGACCAGGAATGACACAGGGGCCAAAATCTCATTACTACTAAGTCACATATCTGAAAAAGAAAAAGGGATGTCCAGTCTCTCACCATCTTCATTACATACCCCGCTGTGTCACGGCACCGCTGAGAGTGCACACTGTTTCAAGACAAATGATCATCCATTTTTCTTCAACTTGTCAGTCCTATTATAACAGCTCAGAGGGGCTTTGCCACCTACTAAGGGGTAACTTTGGCAAACTTCAGAGAGCACTTTTTTGTGCTCTCAAATGTTCCCTTTTCACTTCACTTTGTGAAGCCAACTGTAAATCCCAAGTAGGTTTTAGCTTCTGTTCTTTTGTTTTACTTCCTTTGAGCATTCTTGATTATAATGATAATAATGATAATAATACTATACAGTAAAAATAGCTAAATCCATGTCATAGTAAGCACATTAATGAATGAATGAATGAATTAATGAAAGTTTATTATTGTGTCATGCATACAATTATGCCCAGCCCATGGGCTTACAAGACACCATCAATTCAAACAAGCCAGGACCAAATGTAATATTTGAATAGGGATAATAATTTGATATTTCTCCCTACCATGCACTATCTAGCCAGGATCTTGCAGTCACAAGCTAATTGTGATTCATTTCCAGGATAATTCCATGTCAGTGGCTGGGTCAGCACATTTGTAGAGGGCACACTTGTCATCCACCATCATTTAGTTTAGGGTCGACAACACGATTGGAGCTCTGCTGACACAACTATCTAGCTGTCCTTGTGCTTCTGTGTAATGTGATTTAATCACAAAACATCTGTGTGATCTTGTACTGTTCGATTGCAAGACGATTTTCAGAGGGACTGTCCTGGTCTACATAATAACTCAAAGGAGAAAGTGCAACCTTGACACAGTAGAGACTGCAGATATGGTAGCATGAGGCACAACACTCTCAGGGGTTAAACACATTCAATTCATCACTCAGACCGAAACATCACCAAAGGTTTTAGAGTAGCCTAGTGGGTTTTAACCACTGCTGTTTGCTGTGCCTCATCATACCTGCAGAATTCTGAGAATTCAAATCCAATTTCCGTAGTACATTTCACATATTCAATCTAAAAGCCACCCACTGTGGTAAATGTGGGACACAAATGGGACCTAAGGGAGCACCCGACCCAACCTGGGAACTTTAAAATGGCCAATGGGTCATGCTAGCGATCATGATGGCTACTCTTCCTATCGTGGACGATAAGTAGAATAAACAACAGTATTACGAAACACCACAGTATACATCCCAGCGCTCCATATGTGAGCACCACTATTACACGATAAGAACTTTAATATCCTTGAAAATGAAATTGCAGTGTTTTTGTATCTGCCGTCCCCTAATACACCTGTATAGTGTCTTCGGCACTGCATGGGATTCATACCATAATCATCCGCTGCACTAAGAGGGCATCATTACATCACCACCAGGACGCAATGTTCAGAGACCATGAAAGGCTTCCTTTGATATTGTTCACAAATGGAATGATTACCCTCTGAATGGCTCTCTATCCATATGAAACATGAAGGCTTTATTTATGCTGAGGACAATCAGCTGAAACAGAGATACGAGGCTACTGTATATCGTGAGAAGGGAGGAGACGTAGAGAAAGTCGGCTATGGTAGAAGGTTGATGCAAGGACGGCAAGTGTATTACTGTATAATGTGGAAGATGAACGACAAAAGGGCATCAGCATGCAATAAAAGGGAAAGTTCTCCCAAAAAACATAATGTTCAAGTGATCCCTGTGATCTTGGAGAGATCTATCATTATTGTAAACATGAATCACAATCAGCTTTATTGGCCAAGTATGTGTGTGCATACAAGAGATTTGACTCCAGTCTAGCGACTCTGCATGTACTTACACAAAATCAAATCAAATAATTATACACATTATACACTATATACTATAGCATTTATACTATAGATATAAGCTATATACAGTTGACCATGAACCATTCCTGTGAGTTGTAAACAGGATACAAATAGTGCAAGAAGTGATGAAGAGATCATTATAAAATGGTAGCAAAAAAGAAAAATTGCATTACCCGATGTATGTTGTCAGTGGATTATGTATTGTATGTACAGCCTGTTATACAATAGTGAAATGTATTGCACATTAGTGTTCTAGACTAAAATAAAGGTATTATATTACAGTGTCCCAGGGTATTTGCATATTATGTATTGAAGTGTTCAGGGGTTATTGCACAAAGCCACAGTGAGTTAACTGTTCAAGTGTGATGGCAAGGGGGAATAAACTGTTTCTTTGTCTGGGGGTTTTGGTGTACAGTGATCTGTAGTGCCTACCAGATGGAAGAAGTTGGAACAGATTATATCCCCGGTGGAAAGGGTCTGTAGTGATTTACAGGTCCTGGATGGTGGGCAGCTCTGCACCGATAATCATTCCAGCAGACTTGACTGTCCATTGTCGTCTGTTCCTGTCCTGTTTGGTGGCCAATTCATACCAGACAGTGATGGATGTGCAGAGAACAGAATCAGCAGCTCCTGAGGCAGGTTGTACTTCCTGAGCTGGCGCAGAAAGTACATCCTCTGCTGGGCCTTTTTGATGATTGTGTTGATGTGCGGCTCCCATTTCAGGTCCTAGGAGATTGTGGATCCCAGAAACCTGAAGGATTCCACAGTCAACACAGTGTTGTTGAGTATGGTGAGGGTGTCAAGTCAAGATTATATGTTCACAAGTTCACATACTCCATCATACAAGTACAATGTGCAGTGAAATGTTTTTAGCTGTCTCCTAAGTGTGCTTAATGAATAGAATAAAGTAGAGATATAAAATAGAAATAGAATTAATCCTGTTGGGAACAATAAGCAGGCCTAGACAATCTCCTCATTCAGGATCTGGATGGCTAATTGTAGAAGCTCCTCCGGAGCCTCTCCGAGTTGATCTTATGGATGCGGTAACTTCTCCAGGATCCTTCAAGATTCTCCTGGCCTTGGTCCTGCACTGCCTAGTATGAATGTCCTGGAAGTGTGGGAGGAACAGTGGAGCTGGGTGAGTTTGGTGTGGAGGACTTCTGGGGTGATAGTGTGGAATGCTGAGCTGAAGTCCACAAATAGGATCCTTGCGTATGTCCCTGGGGAGTCGAGGTGTTGCAGGATGTAGTGCAGTCCCATGTTGACTGCATCATCTACTGACCTGTTTGCCCGGTAGGCAAACTGCAGGGGGTCCAGCAGGGGGCCTGTGATGTCCTTCAGGTGGGTCAGTACCAGTCTCTCGAAGGACTTCATGACCACGGACGTCAGGGCGACGGGCCTATAGTCATTCAGTCCGGTGATGGAAGGATTCTTGAGTCTGTGAGGTCTTGAATGGGCACTTTTGGGAGCAGCTCTAAACAGTGGATAGGAACAGTGATGTAGCGGTTAAAAAAAAAGAAAAAATGAGTAAACCCTAATTTAGGATACTGTTTATCATAGTCAGTGAATAGAGCTATTTTAAAGTGTGTCCCACCTTCCAACCAATCTTACGCAGTTGGAAAAAACAAACAAAACAAAACACATAACTAAAATAGCAACTCCCCTTCAACTTTCGTAGCTGAACTCCCCCAGGTGTGGAAGGTAACTGTACTGGTACTCAAGTACTGCACTTAGGTACAATTTAGAAGTAGCCTACTTTACTTGAGTATTTCTATTTTAGGGAAAATTTCTCCGCTACATTTCAAAGGAAATTGTACTCCACGACACATCTTAAAGCTGCAGTCTGTTCCTCTATACCTGCCCTTAACAAAGGTATGGTATTTCCAAAAAGTATCATAATACCATGATATTACCATCAGTATCATGGCTTAAGTAGAATTATACCAGGGTATTATTTAAGTGCAAAAGTGATACTTTTTGCATGACAGAACCATTATTTATACAATGGCCAGTACTATGGTAAAACTGAAATTACCATCTTTTTGGAAGGGTGATATTTCACTTGCTGTTTCTGCTCTGTGCATCCTCCACTTTGTGTAAAGTTGAAAATGTAGGCTAGGCTATTCATTTGACAGCCTTATTTCTATAATTACACAAATTTTCTCGTCTCGTCAACAATTGAGTGGCTTTCTACTTTGACATGCACAAAAAGAGGTGAGGGGCATTGCAAGGAATGGGGAGCGCACCTGAAGCACCAGAATGAGCCATTCCAGAGAAAACAATGATAAGCTGCACACAAGCACGCCAGAAAGCAGCATTGTCTGAACGTACCCTTACAGTCCAAACACTTAACGTTCTCTAGGCTCTTTTCACACCTGCCTATTTGACCTGTCATAGCAGGGTAAACACAGCTGTTAATAACATTACTTAGGGTTCTGTTCCATATGTGCCAGCGGCCTGGCATTGTGCATGCTGGCTCACTGGAGTGCCTAAATGGAGTGAAACCTTAATTCATGTTATTAATTACACCTGTGTTTTCCCTGCTATGACACATCAAAATGGCCACTGTAAAAAAGGTCTTTTTAATTCAAAGGGATAGTCCACATTTTCATTTTCAAGAAGCCTTTCTGATTTGTCACGAACTAGAAGTCCTTTCAGTCCATCCATCATACTAAGCATGCAAGTGGAAATCTGTGGGGGCATTAAGCATTTAGAATGATAGCCACTTAGCATGATGTTCTGCTTCCAATATAAAACAACAACAAACAAACAAACAAACAAACAACTGGACTGAAAGGAATCCCAGTTTGTGTAAAATCAGAAATGTGAACAATCCTTTAAAACTTTGGGGAAAAGGACGCATCCTTGTCTGCCAGCATCTTTGTTCTGGAGAGCACCACTCTCTCGAGCTCTTTTGTCCTCTCCACCTGGGTGCTTGCTATCAGGGAAAACAGGGACCAGATGTGCAGGCTCTATTAGATCTCTTGGTGCTTTTATGTCATGTCAGGTATTGTGATTATGAGTTGAACGTCCAAACAATTAAAAACTTTCTATGTTGCCAAGTTGTGATGTTTGGGGGATGTGCAGAACACACACAGGAGATAATTGAGAAATTATTATTATGAATTACCATTATTAAAATATGTTAAAACATGAATTACACATGTACAGTAATGTGTAAAACAGTTTTGCGCTGCTTGATTCCGGAGATAAAACAAGA
>OMKL01138760.1:0-17983 GCA_900302295.1 Parasudis fraserbrunneri | reverse complement strand
CGACTGGTAAATCGGCGCCGACAGGATGTTTTACAAACTATCGATGTCGGCCATTTATGTTATCGATATCCTGCCGTTTGATTAGCCGTCTTTAAAGGGCTCTAGTGGGCTCATTTTTTAAGATGGCACATAGATACTGGTATCATAGCCGTGTCATGTTAGCCTACTGGCAAAAGGGGTAGATTTGGCCATTTTCAAAGGGCTCCCTTGACTTCTCACCCCAAGATACCTGAATGAAAATGGGCTCCTCTTTACAGCCAAGGCTAATGTATGGGGGCGGGGGGATGATATCGGCAGATTAATCAACTATCAGCCTTTTCCTGCTCCAAACTATCGTTATTATATCGGCCTTTAAAATTCCACTACCGATGGACCTATAATGTCAGTGTGTTACCTCATTCTTCCTGTGCCTCTCCTTTTCACGCAGGACTCCATTGACCTGTTCCTTGGAAACTACGCCGTTGATGAGGCAGATATGACCACACCCCTCCGTGATCCCAAAGACTGGAAGTTCCTGACGGTAAGGCATGATAAGGAATGTTGATACTATTAAGGCTGTTAAATCATGTTATCTGTAAGGGACATTGATACAGCTGTAAATGTATATTCTCATGCATGTATCGCTATAAAATAGGACCATTCTGTGTTTTTGACCCATATACTACATGCATTTTACATTACTGCTGACCATAGTTCAATCTATGCAAGAATGCTTCACATCTATGACACTAGGGCTGTCCCGAATTCCCTCCTTTGGGCTTCAAAGCTTCAGCCGCGGATAATGGTCCGCATTTCGTCTCCACCACTCAAGAGGACCGGAATCCATTTTTGACCTGTCTTTTAAAAAGTACTCCAGTTCCTTCTGTTATTGTAGGTGCATCGACTGAAAACGGATGTTTTATCCACATCAACCACCGGTGTGTCACAAAAAACATTTGACTCTATGATGATAAAGCCCATTACAGATAACAGAAAGCAAGTCATAACTGATGACTTGAGATGCTGTGAATGCGGAAGCATTCACGGTTATTGAAAACATTGGAGCCGGGGTGCACTCTGCCTAAGCGAGAGAATATCACCCGTGGAAGGCACAGTGACATACGGGACAAAAACATTAGCCTCATCGAGAAGTGCAAAGTTTCATGGGTAGACGAGAGCTAAATAGGTAGATAGGTTCTCTGAAAGTTCTAAATATCCTTGTTTGAGAAGAACTGATGAATGTTCATTCATAATGTTGGGTTATTATTTCAGTAAGCTAATTCTTATTTCCATGGGCTCATTTTTATTTTTTGAGGGGTAAAAAAAAAGAAAAAGTATTTGATTACTGATTTTGCCATTTATTACCATGGCAACGATTGAAGCTGCAAAGCATTCATGTCAGCCCTATATGACCTTGTGTGTCCTTGTTTAAACTCAAACATTAAGGTGAAAAATCAACCGTAAAATTCTCTGCTGCCCTCACTAACAACAATGTTGGGGTTAAGGTGGATGTTTGTTTGTAGCGTATATAACAATCCTCACTACAGGGCCTGTTTTCTGGCAGGCACTTGCATTCTGTTCCATTGTTCTCTCAAAATGTGTTGTGATTGACAGCAATGTAATCACAGAGGATGTCAGCGATTGGTTAAAAGTTCTGCCGATCAAAGAGTTTGAAATTCTCTCGTCTAGTGAGAGTATCTCTCTCCTGAGTTTGCCTGCCTTAGAAAAAGTGGAAGGTGGAAAACTTTTCATATAAATCAATGTGCACATTTAACTATTCTACCAAACCATGCCACAAAAAAGTTACAGGCAAAAATCACTGTCGATCAAATGTGTCTGGGAGTTGGGTTTTTCATACCATTCTAAAATAAATGGAAGTGTAAAGCTCCTTGGCAGGTAGGAAATTCTGGTATCTCTAATGACACTGACTTTGTACACTGGCCACCATGATCATTGTAAAAGATGGGGTTAATATAGAATATGGTAGAAAACACTCAAACATGTCAGTATGGTCCCTTTTTAAATTCATGTTCTTATGTATTTCCCTCTTACCAAACAATGGAAAAAGATACCTGCACACTAAAATAGTTGTATTTGTCTACGCTGAATAAAACAATTTGGGGGAGCTACAATAAAGTGTACATAAATCTTTGTTCATTGTTCTGCAAGTCTACCTTTATCCAGCACCTTGCCTAAGATAGGCTGATAACTTGTTTTCCTCCTCCCTTTCAGTTGCCTATCATCATGGTGGTAGCGTTCTCCATGTGTATCATCTGCCTTCTGATGGCCGGTAAGACATCCCTTATGTTCACATGTCTACAGTAGAGAGCATCTATGATTCCTCTTTGCACAGACAGTGTTTACTTGGGATGTGCACAACTCCAGATTCCTGTGGTCAAGCATTCTGTAGTTGCTATGATTGAATAATTGATTAATCAATCTTTGTCAACTTTTATTAGTTGGCTAATATAATATACATAGCTAATAGATTATATTATTATTAGTAGTCGACTGATAGGGATTTTCCAGTGGCCGATGCCGATATTTAGAGAGCCTTGCTGGCTGCAATAATACACAGTATAATGTTGTTTTTTTTTGCATCTGATAAAATGTAAACATTTTAATAATAACATGTGAGACACAAAATTGGCAAACATAAGTTCATTAATGTTAGCAATATTAGCTAACTAGCTAGCTTAGCCGGTTGATGACAGCTAGGTTTGCACTTGCTAACATTAGCCTAAATAAACATGGAATTAGCTTAAATTTGTTAAATTTATATCCTTTGGTTATAAAATGTTGCAGCATTTATTTCCCTTCAAAATATCAGTGAACTTTGGAGCCCCATTTAACCCCTTTCTGGGTAACCTAGCATGAAGGTATCAACGGATTCCTTGTGATCTCTAGTTTCATATGATAACATAATTTAAACTCTAGCATTACATTTGAGCCTGCTAGAGCCCGTGAAAGATGGTAACGTCGCCAGGCCAATATCGTCCGACACCAATATTTTAAAAACGGCCAATATCTGTCGACCACTGATTATTATATTATATCCAAATTTGAAAGTCAATTATGAAGCACTTGATGATTGATAATTGATGAATGATCAATTATTTGGACGCATGGCATGTACTCTTGCCTTGCCCTTACCTGGTGCCATTTCCCCACCTAGGCGACACGTGGACGGAGACCCTGGCCTACGTTTTGTTCTGGGGCACAGCCAGCGTAGTGACCGCCGGTGTCATCCTCTTCAACGGCCGGGACTTTGTCGATGCGCCCAAGCTGGTTCAGAAGGAGAAGATGGACTGAATGTGTGCGTGTGGAAAGCAGCTGGGCCCCGCAGACCTCTCCTTCTCCTCCTCATCCTCCACCTCGTCATCGCTTTACCCCCACCATCAGCGGGCCTGGAGCCTGTACTGACCTACTGGGAGGGAGAGAGAAAGAGGAGGATGGAGGGAGGAGATGGAAGAGGGAAAAGGATTTGTGTGCGGGGCGAGAAGAAGGTCACGTGTAAGACATTGCTGTAATGAACAGAGACTGGCTCTGCACTGGCCTGCTGCTGTCCACACCATTGGTATACTATTTTGGATGGGGCTACTCTGTCCATCGGTTTTACTGTATAGGCTGAAACTCTCTGGCTTCTTGTTATGTCACAGTTCCCCCATTTCAACGGACTCAATACAGACGGACAGGGGCACTGCAGTATGGCCGCTGTGATGCCACAGCAAAATCGTAAGGGAACTAAATGTTATGTTTTGCCTCTTTCTTTGTTTACTGTTGCCAATATTATGCCATAACCCTGCTTGTTGCCATATGCATCTGTGCCCTTGCCCCTGAATGGCTGATGTCAAACCAAACTGCTGTGTCTTAGAAGGGTGGCTGTCCCTCTGTAGTCAAGATACTAGTGCCGATCTAATGCAACTGGTCTCTTAAGGGATAGCCGTCCAAAGCTTGAGGAGATACTGTTGACTGTTTTTAGTTGGTCTACTATATATTGTGTACGACCTCCCCCCGCAAACTGTCTCTATCCCATATTATGTTTTTGCTGCATGTTTTGAGTACGTAGATGAACATTTTCAGGTGAGTGTTCCTCTTAGAGTAGAAGAACACTACAGTTCTTGCAGATTTCTTGAGCTAATTAAACACGTTGAGAAATGACAGAAATCTTGATGAGGCAAAGGTCCATAACAAAGATTTGACGGTTTTCATCCTGATGTCTTAAAAATTTGTGTTGCATCTTAATTTGAGATAATTGGGCCAAAATTAGAGGTGCACCTATACCACTTTTTGGTGAACAAGTATGTGTACTTTGTTTTGAGCTCTTGAAATTGAGTACTGGAAAAAGTACTCTTGAAAAAACTTTGCTTGATATTGAACATTTTTGAAGCAACTTGTTTCTGTAGAAAATGATGTGGGGAAGTATTCTTTATACACAGTTCCTTTGTTTTTTGTTGTTGTTTTTTAGTTTAATGAAATACCAAACTCCCATTGTATTTTCTAAGAGAACTGATAAACATAATTTCATTGTCATCAAACAGCATGGTTGTGCTAGTACTCAGTTCTTGGTATCTGTAGTATTAATCCATACAGGGTATAAGTCGTTTAGCCTCACATTGGGCGGATACTGGTCAGTATTGGTTAACCTTTTGTCAAAATTTTCATTTGACCACCACCATAGTTTCAGGGTGATCAAGGTGGAAAATCCATGTCAAAGTTTTTCTCATAGTAATTATATCCTTCTCAGAGCACACTGGTCTGAAAACGTCAACTCTGATGCCAATTTGGCCCTTAAATAATTCAAGAAATCTGCAAAAGAAAAAAAAGAAGTGGCTTTTTAGTTGCGTAGTAGAGGAATGTGTCGGTGCTGTAGTCTTCTACGCTACTCTGGAAAGCCCTATGAACAATCCTGGTTTCATTACAATACAGTAAAAGGTCAGTGCACGGTGCTACACACTTCAGATCCCAGTCAGTCTAGCTCTTTGATAAAGATCAGATCCCAGTCAGTCTAGCTCTTTGATAAAGATCAGATCCCAGTCAGTCTAGCTCTTTGATAAAGATCAGATCCCAGTCAGTCTAGCTCTTTGATAAAGATCAGATCCCAGTCAGTCTAGCTCTTTGATAAAGATCAGATCCCAGTCAGTCTAGCTCTTTGATAAAGATCAGATCCCAGTCAGTCTAGCCCTTTGATAAAGATCAGATCCCAGTCAGTCTAGCCCTGTGATAAAGATCAGGTCCAGTGAATAGAGCAGTCGTTGACCAGTAGACTAGAGAGTCATTATTCAGGGGACCAAAGTATCCTCCTTCAACAAGGAAGAGGTCTATATAACTTAGATGCCACTGACTTGTTCCCATGACAGCCTCAGGAGACAGCCTCCAGTGGGTTTCACTGTTGCAGGGTTTGGGAAAATGGACCGTTACTGACTGGTGACATGTCCTCTGTATCCCTCTCTCTCCACCTACTCTCTCCCTCATTCCACCCATTCAGTCACCCTCCCCCTCTGCTGTTCTTGTCTTTTAATTCTTGTCTCTCTCTTGCATTAATTTGGGCTGTGCTGTAGGATTGCTACCGGGTCAGACTGATGCCTTAAGCTGGTAAACGAGGGTGAGGCTGGCTGTTTGTACATAATCATTAACAGCAATCATTACAGGATCTCTCTTTGGCACTTCTTTATTGTCAGAATGGCATCTGCTGATCTGAGAATGTAAAAAAAGAAAATAATATGTAATATTGTTATAATTAATGAATTATCTTGTTGCCTGCTGTGTCTTTCCACTTCAGTTGTAGTGGTCCAAAATGACAATGAGATGTCTCATTTCACTTCAAATGTAGTGGTCCAGTAATAAACAAGGCAGATGATTACTATTATAATGCATACATCTTGCTTGGCTGTGTGTTCTATCATTACAGTGCAGATTTTCACTGCAACAGTTCCAGGGTTTAAGGCAAACCAGGGCTTGGTACCATATCAGTACTATACTATCTATAAATCGAAGGGTTTCTGTTTTCCAGGAAATGTATTACAGGACATTTTTGCTGTAACATTCAATTTTGGGAACCTTAATTAGATTATGGTTAACAATTAGCTAATTTCTTATTAGATTATGAACACTGTAATGATATGGTATGAGTCATGAGCCAATATCAAGCTAATACACATTTCAGTTGAATACTGGGCCAACACTATGTCTTGGTAGGGATTTCAACTTACTCAACACAGCACAGATGAAGTTTGATAATCAATAAGCTTTTTTGTCCTGACTGAGAATCAGGTCACTGTAAAATAAAAGGTATAATTCCTCAAACCCTGTTTATCACTATCAGCTCACTCCTACCTCCCCTTGTCGTTAAATAGGCCTAGTTGTATTACACAAGATATCTGTTCTCAGCTAACTGAAAACTGCCTCATTAACGACTTTTGTCTGTCATTAGCCTATTCTTAGCCATTCCTGATGTTGAAATCCCACATTTGTTTGCTGGTTTGGGATCAGACTGTAAATGGAAAAACAAGCTTAAAATGCCACTTCAGATTAGCCTTAGTGAGCAGACAAACAGAAAGGGGCACGGTGGCTGAACACAAGCAGCTGGAGGTTGTCCAATTAAGGCTGGTTTTCTGTAAATGGGATTGTTAGGGAGGAATGTGTCCATTAATAAGTCTTGATTATCCTCTGTACATTTATATTCTAAGTTTGTTTTTAAAGAACTAATTTATAACCTATATCAGGAAAAGTCCCTCAGTTATTTTCAGTATAGTATAGGAATGCAATGTGAAGATAAAACATTTGAGTGTGCTTGCTGGGATGTGCTTTAGTTTCAAGAGATATCATTATGGAAAGTTCTCAGTGAATTTTGTTTTTCTTTTTTTGTGTTTTTCGCTCACTCAGCTGATTTGTCCTGCGGAATTTGGTACCATAGTGAAACTTGTAAAGTGTCTATGGAATGTCCAGACTCAGCTTTCCAGGGTGTGAAGAATCAATATTTGAGATTAAATTATAAAAGGCCTACTCTGAAACATGTAGAGAAATGCAGTGAGCCACCATACAGCACACCAGTCCATGAGATGTTGTCCTATGACTCTCATGCACTTAATTGTAAATCACTGCCAGGCTAATACTCCTTTTCAGACACACTTATTCTACTATCGATATCCTGGAGAAGTGGATGAGTCAGAAATATCACACAAGATAGTACTGAATGGTTTTTATTTCCTTGCAAGACAACAAACAGTGGTATTAAGATGTACAGGGGTATTTGAACTAGTATTATTATCCCTGATGTGGAGCTCCAAATGTTAAACATAGGGACAGTTCTTCTATTTAGCTTCCAAGTGAGAAAAAAAACAACATTCTGATGTCTTAGAAAACAATTCCAATACAACATTAAGTGCTAACTTCACAGTACCTACTGCACCAATTTGTATTGCTACTGTATTAATTATTCATATTTGTACATTTTATTTGAATAGGTTCTATGCCATTCTATCTGGTTTCAAGAAATGTTATAGACTCATGTGGCAGACTGGAACTTGGAGGACCTATTGTCAATGGGCTAATGTGTTATTTTATCCACTGTTATAAATTATTTGATTACCCCAATTAGTAAAACTACAGTATAGCCTATCATTAATTTCACAGTAGAAAAGACAACATACAAAAACACCTTGGTAAAAAAAAAAGAAGAAAAGTTAATAGAAGGTTTGGAGATTTCTTATTTTACAGTCAGCTAGTCACCAAGTCTTTAAAAACTTGAAAGATGAAAAACATGGTAGAACGACCATACATGAAAGATACATAATATAACTTTGGTTCTTTTAATACTTAATTACCACCTGGTTCTAGGTGATAACAACCTGCTGAATTGTTTCATGGCTGACCTAATACCACACTGTTCCCATTGCTACTACCATATCATTTTGATGGCTTATATATAAAAAAGCATGAGCCATGGATTTTTGATAAGAAAAATCACTGTACAACATACAAAACTATGTACATAGTTTTTACATTACTGTAATGTGACGACATTTTAGTTGTTCACAAAGTTCTCACAGTATCAAAACATGTTTGGCACAGTACATGTATGCTGAGTCAGTCTTTATGTGCTCTGATTTATGAATATGTACAACCCTCGGTTACAGTTGGCAGCAAGTCTGTTTTAAGTCACATAGATGGCAAATAGTACAGTATAACAGCCCTTCAAATACAGTGCAAAACTACTTTAAAGGAAGGAAAACTACTTTAAAAAATGTTTGTCGACAATTACCAGACTACACAAAACTACTGAACACTAGTCAACCATTTAAAATGAAAACTTGCCTGACAAACCCAGGCACTATGTATATTTCACAACTCATTGAGTAAGCTACAAAATATCTACAGAGGTTCATCATATTATGATTATTTAGTAAACTAACAAGCTATGAAATACTGAAGGAATGATATAGAATTTTTAAATGGAATGGAATGTATATAGCATGGGGTAAAACCCAAAATCTATGATTATTGATATATGTTGCACAAATTTGTTGCTGTGAGCTAAAGACTACAAGCTTTAATTTAGGGATGAATCATTGTTCACCTCTGGAATGAATACCTTTTCGATTTGTTTTCTAAGCCCGGCTCAGAATACCTACAGTAATACTGATAGAAATGATCACAATACAACAAATCTACATCATCACCATCGAGGTGAAGCCAAAGAACCACTAATGCTATGTACAGTTAAGACATTTTGCCACAGGCATGTGCATCAGACAACAGTTCCCACCCCAGTGAGAGAGGCCTTCTGCTTGGGTGATATGAGGACCACCATGCCATAAAGATGCTGTGCTGCCGGACATGTCCGCATGAAGACACAGAATGTGGGTCTAATGTACAAGCCACAGTTCTGCCTTGTAATTCCCCCCATCTCTATGCAGACACTGTGCTCACGCTGCGCTCTCTCTTCCTGTTGGCATGTTCCCTCTTCTTGCAGTACACGTAGAGTGCGGTGAGGGGGATACAGCTCACCGAGGAGACCAGGAGTAGGGCAATGAAGGCTTGGCCATAGACAGGATACTCCATCACCACGGACTTACCCTGAGGGAGAGAATAGGGATGGCTTAGGCTACCTACTTTGGATGAAGGTATTGGACAACTCAGCCATTAAGCAGCATAGCTCATTTCAATGTATTACCTCCATCACAAATTTGTCGTTCGTGGTTACCACATTGACTAAACGCATTACTTCCTTGAAGGCCTCGTTGACACAAAGAGACGATTTTCAGTAACAGGCAAGGGCTGGGCTATTGACAGGGTTAATGATAAATTGACCTATCTCAAACCCCGCCCTCTTTTTTTGATCCTCTAATCACAACTGTTGCTTAAGCAACAGTTGTGATTGGAGGATCAAGAAAAGAGAGCGGGGTTTGAGATAGGTCTATTGTAGGCAATGACTCACCAGGTCTTTGTCCCAGGCCTGATAGGTTGGTGTCCCTCCCATGATGTAGTTGATAATGTAGAAGATGAAGAGAGCAATGAGGAGAACTGGACTGACCCCAGCCCACATGATCTTCCAGTACCAGTTGGGCCGATGACCCAGCATGTCCTCTATATCTTTCTCAAACCTAAGGAAACGAAGTCACAATTAATGAAATCATTTTACATCAGCTGTAAGGAGACGTTGTTCACTCTAGTTCTTTCTTACTTTTGCTGACAATAGGTAATGCACGTAACATTGTGTTTTATTATTAGTATTATTATTATTACATATTTATTAGTTTTTACTTGTATGCCATTTGTACCAGAATAGGAACTCGATGTTCTCTCAAGACAGCAGTTCATGGATTTATACCGCCATGTATACTAAAAAGGTTTTTGGCTTTTGAGCAGTGGCCACAAATATCAAGGTAATTTGACGTGCTGGGAAACTAGAACATTAAAAGAAAGACTGGCATACCTCTTGATGCCATAGTAGTAACTGACAGTTACGATCTCTATGAGGACGATGAAGAGCAGGGAGAAAGTGGCTCCGTAATCGTTGAACATTGTGAACCAGTAGTTCCCAGGGCGGGTGGTAAAGCCCAGACCAAGCAGCAAACAGAACAAACACACCAAGCCTGCAGGGTGACAAAATGGTCATTCATATCCAGGCTGTACTATGTATGATACCTTATCAGTAATACATTTATAATTAGATTAGATTAGATTAGCTTGGTGTTATTGTCGATAGGAAACTGAAATTAATAGTAACCTATGTGTAATCGCATAAAAAACAAAACACCGGTCACTAGTGAAGATAGAGGACTGGGCAGTCAACCCGATGCAGGTATACAGTTGTGTTTTTGAAAGTATATAGTGAAGAGATTAGAGAGATGCAACAATATGATAACTTATTTCTCAAACTTCATTAGTGTATTTATCTTACCGACTTGTTCTAAGAAACAATTGTTTGTTTCAAGAATTTACAACAGATTTTCTTGTGAATTTTTCCTTAAACAATTCTGATTAAATTATGTGCCTATACGGTGCAATATAATTACACTAATACTTTAAAAAGGTTTTATTTTAGTCTGAATTCAAAATAAAAATGTGTTGAGGTGGACATATTTGCATCTTTGAGCCCATGCAAGTCCATCAGCAAAGACTGTAAACACACATGTAGTCTCTTAGCATCACCTTTTTAATTATAATGTAGTTATCATTTCAAGAAAATGTTTGAGGTTTTCTGCTATAGTGTAGAGGTTGATTGCTGTATGCCCACACTCAACTGAATAATAACAAACAAGACATAACATCAGCATTAGAAATAAAAAATAAAATAAAATAAAAAAAATAAATAGAGATTTGGCCTTAACTTGGATCTCAACCCAAATAGAATCCCCCTAAATCCTACTGAGACATCAGTGTGTCCAGTGTGCAGCCCATCAGTAGTCTCACCATTGAAAGTCTCATTGTTCATGTTTCGTGACAGGATCTTGAAGTCTCTGAGCGGGGTGATGATGGCAGTGACGTTGCCCAGCATGCTGCCCATGCCCAGCAGTAGTAACATGATGAAGTAAAGTACCGCCCACAGTTGGGGCAATGGCATGTTCTTAATGGCCTCGCTGTACACAATGAAGGCCAGGCCTGTGCCTTCAACAGCCTAGAGAGAGAGAGAGAGAGAGAGAGAGAGAGAGAGAGAGAGAGAGAAAGAGAGAGGAGGAGAGGAGGGGGGTCTAGTTGTGACCCATGAGGAGATGCTGATGGGCCTGCTGATGGTGGCGGCTGATGCAGTATAAAACAACACAGCTAAGTGGCGCTGGGGGTTGTTTTTTTGGTATTGGAAGTTTTGATAACAACTGATATGCAGCTCGAAGTTGCTAGTGCTACTGTGTCTTCAAGAGGAGAGACTCGGTGGCAGTTTAAAGAGGTCTTGTTGTTGACATATTCTTTTTTGTCCTCTCTCTATTCCCCTGTCACCCATTCTCTTCTCCGTTATCTGCATTTCACTTTTTGTCCAGGTCCTATGTTTCTGTATTTTTACCCCTTTGAATCTTTCCCTTTTTTTTCCACTGATTCTTTTAAAGGAACGTGGGCAGTCCACACCTCTTAGTATTTCCTCCTCCTTTTTATTCAGACAGGAAGGCTGCGAGGGAGACAGGGTAGGGGAGACACTGGTGGTTCTGGTGGGATTTGATCCTATAGGCCAACAGGTTTACATGTGGTTCCAGACACCATCTCTGAGCACACTTTCACAGTTAACTTGACTCCATGCCTCTCTCTCTCTTCTTCATCATCCCTCCTTAAAGCTGTTGTCTCCAAGGTGGGCTGGGCAATATGGCAAAAATATATCTGACTACCTTTTTTAGCTTTGACGGTTGGCTATATAGTTTTCCAGTTCAAATTAGCCGACAATGTGATGAAATTTCAATTTGAAATCTATAAAACTTCATTTCGGCAAAGGAGCTTCCTATAATCAAACGGACCCCATGCGCCATTATGCACTGGCCAGCTCGGCATGCGCTCCCCAGCTGGAGTCAATCAGTTCGCAATCACACGCAGCTGAAGTCAATGAGCGCATCCCGTTTATTCAATCAGGCCCCCGGCTCGGCTCGAAAATAAGCTGATTCGCTCTCTGCCTTCCTCCGCTCATTTAGTTTTCGCAAACCAAGTGAGACCGCAGGTAAAACAATGGAAGACATCCAGCCCCATGCTTCGGAAGAAGAGTTCCAGAAGGAACTCCTCGATTCTCCTCTTCCCTACTCTGACCTCCAGGCCAGCAGTCGGCCCTCGTTCCCAGGGGCCACCTCTCCTTTCAGGGTCAGCAACCCAGCCCCAGCAAACGGAGATAGACTCCCTTCTCTGATCCCCCTTTTCCCTCATACCACATAAACCCTCTGGGTGTAGCCACATGCAAATATTCTGTGAAAAAGCGCCTCATCATAGACTTGTCCTCCCCCCACGCCAAAAAGTGTTCTCTGCAGGGAATGTCTCACACACCTTTAGAGCGACGACATCTTCCAGTAGGTGATATCCTGCCCTGCTTTGGTCCCATGGCCAAAGGCAGATATCTCCTCTTCAGGGACATTCTGGTCAACCTCGGTCCATTGGCAGGGGTCAGATATCTCTCCATAAGGGACATTCTGCTCAATCTTGGTCCAAGTTCAAGTTCAAGTTCAAGTTCTTTATTGTCAAATGCACAACAATATTCACAGTAGCAGTCAGTGTTGGCAATTCAATTCTTGTATTCCAACCTCCTCAACAATGTAAAAACAATTGAACAATTCAACAGTAATAGAAAAAGAAAAAGTAATAATAAAAAAATATTACAAAAGCATAAATCTTTTTTTTTATTATTACTTTTTCCAATGGTTGAGAGCAGATATCCACATCGTTGTAAGGAAGCTGCAACTCGTGAAGTCTATCTTGTAATACAATTGTCATAATGATACTTTATTCAAAAGGGTCTTTTTCCTATTTCCTTTACAAATTCTTTGTAATACTGCTGCAATGTGCAATTTTGATTGCAACTGTATATTGGATAAAAACAGGACTGATATCAATAGTGTAGGTGGCAGGCAATCAATGTAATGAAGCAGCTAACACTAAATAAGCTTGGATGCCATATGCCTTTGACATCCAAACAGAAATAGGAAAACATTTTAGCAAACTGCTAATCGCAATTAGACGTAGAAGAGGTAGAGGTAGAATATTAATTGTCATGTACATTTTTACATATATATCTGAAATTTGTCCTCTGCATTTAACCCATCCTAATTATTGTTATTAGTGGGTAGCATGACAAATTCTCATCATGGTTTGATAGGCAGCTTCAGCATGTGATGTCAATGAAATCGTCAGCACTAATTGGTCAACTTTTCAGCATGTGATGTCAGTGAAATCATCAGCTGTGATTGGTCTACTTTTGTGGGGACATACAGACCAATGCTGTTCTAGGTGGCTTCAGGCCCTTTGGGCCTACGCTGTAAAAAAAGTATACTGTTGACAATGGTATTGTACAGTAAAACCGCATACTTTTACATGGATCCATGGTAGTGTACCCTGAAATATGATATACCTCCCAGCCCCATCTCCAAGTTTGGAGAACTTTGTCAGAAGCCAGAGAAATGTTGAACCTTTAGAATCAAAGTTGCTCCCTCCCCTGGCTCCCTGTGGCACCCCACCTCTCTCCCATGGTGGTGCACAGTAGGTGGGTACGCCTCACTCTTAGAGCGGTGTTCTAATTGGATGGACATCTTGATGCATTTTTGAGAAGGCAACTACAGAGCAGTGGAGCACTCTCTGCTTCTGAAAGTCTGCCGTTATGTCATGTTATGAAGAACAAATAGGCTATGCAGAATTCAAGAAGACATTGATGTGACTATACTACACAATTTGAGAGACAGCAAACCCAGTGTTGGGTTTCACCAACAGCAGGTGACTGTAATCAAATAGCAGGTGGTTATCATTAAATGACAACCATGGCCAATGAGCTGTGGCATCGCACCATATTGTATGGCAAAATACATAATGAGAATACCATGAATAAGAATACTGCAGTACACCGCTGCATCTTGGAGTCTTTTGTTCAAAAATTTGCTTCGCTGGCTTTGAACCTCTGCTGCATGCTCATACCCCGGTCTTCATAAATGAGCGTCCTCAATCCTTATTCTGGATGACACTTGATCACACCTGCATGTGTTCCAAGTGTCATTCATGCTTGCGTGTTAGACTCTTGTTTCCTCTCCTGGAGTGAAATCTCTTCCTGTTTTTGAACCACGAGTCATGTGCTTTTCAGCGTGATAGGGCAGCAGTGCTCGAACCAAATCAAAAGCACATTCTTGATTTGGTTGGAAGGACAACTCTGGTGCATCTAAAAGCGGCAGCAGTGGCGCAGGCGGTCGTGGGGTCGTCTGGTAATCTGACGTTTCCCAGTTCGGTTCCTGCTCCTCCCAACTTCATGTCGAAGTGTCCTTGAGCAAAATACTTAACCCCTAACTGCTCCCGATGAGCTGGTTGGCGCCTTGCATTGCAGCCTTCGCCGTCGGTGTGTGTATGTGTGAGTGAAAGGCTGAAGGTGAGGCACAAGTTGTAAACTTGACTCAAAAAACTTCACCCAAAAAAGTGTTAAAGAATATATAATAATATAATATTATAATAATATGTCATATTTAGGGCTGTCAAAATGAACATGTAAATTTTTTATTTCATTAATTTGAAAACCTTAACATGTTAAAAAAAATGAATTACCCTTTTTGACCCCAAATGCCTTCCGTAGCTTTGATCCAGCCACAGTGGGAAGGTTTGTTTACATCTCAGATCACTCTGAAATGCAGACCGGGAGAATAATGAGTGCCCAGACATCCCCTGAATATCTTATTTATTTAATTATAAAATGTTTCCAAACTGACTTTTGGATTAAACCAAGTTGTATAAATGATGCAGTGATGAACGGTCTTTCCCAGTGGAGCAACAAGTATTAAGTAACTTTACACAGGTCAAGCTATGCTATGCTTGCTAATCATGCATGGTAGCAGTAATGTTAACAGAGATTGACCGAAGGAGCCGTCTGCTAACAAAGTCACAAAATGGATGACCAGTCAACGTTACTGAAGACTCCTGTGACCGATCATTACTATCATTACTTTCCCTAACCATTTTTTCATGCATTTCTTCATGACTGCTGCCCTGACAGATGCATTTTGCTCTGTATTTTTTAAAGCCCTAATTATATTATATCCATATTCCATCATAATCATAGTTTTTCAGTGGAACAATAATAAATGTGCTCTAAACAAACAAGCTACTCTTAAACCTGCACTATGTAACCTTTTCATGAAAAAAATATTGCTCCTTTAGCAAGCTAAATCACGGAGTTGGGACCTTTGGCTGAACAAGAGAAAATCCTCCCAACAGTAATACATGAAACACAGGGTAATTGCCCATTCTAGCTCTTCTGGTTGGACACGACCAGTGCTGCAAAATCTGTAAAAGGCTCTGGTCTAATTTCTAGTGACTGACATAAATGTAAAACATTCTCCAAAATTACCTTGCTTAAAGAAAAGTTTTTACTGTTGCCGTTTTCAAAGATTCTCCATGTCTGAATACTGTGCATTTACCTTTCATGGCCACGGGGTGCTCATCTTCCACCATCCAGCCCCACTGTAATGGAGTATAATTGTCTTACTGGAGCTCGTTCACAAGGTCATGTTGGAGTAATTGAAATGAAACAGATCTCTTGGGGTATAGTCAGGGCTTACTTCTATATTCTTTAAGATGATTGTGTTTGAGAAGCATCACCTCCACTGTTTATAGTTTGTAATGCTGTTCACACGTATAGGCCTAAATAACCTTTACATTAGTCACTCCTCCGTTAATGGGTTGTATAATGGACCTTAGCATTTGCTCTGCTAATTAAAACTGCCAACCAAGCTCTATGCAGTTTTATATTTAGAACAGTTCTCTCTCTCTTTCTCTCTTTCTCTCTTTCTCTTTCTCTCTCTCTCTCTCTCTCTCTCTCTATGATGTCCGTAGTGTCCAGATTTCAGTCTGTTTTGTGATAATGCACAACGCCAACATCCAAAGCAATATCGCATTACTGAGATATGTGATGAATACGTAATTTTCAAGCTTCAATCAAGCATACGATGTCACAACCTGTGCATAATGTTACATGAAGTTACATGAAATAAATCATCAAAATGTATCTGTGTGTGTATGTGTGTGCGTGTCTGTGTGTGTGTGTGTGTGTCTGTGTGTGTGTGTGTGTGCACGTGCGTGCATGTCTGTGTACATGTGTGCAGCTCATTCCTAATGACCAGGTTCAGATGCTTGACATCCCACACATCCACCCATCAATCAATCCATCCATCCATCCATCCATCCATCCATCCATCCATCCATCCATCCATTCATCTCTCATGGTTATTAACGCAGGTCCGTCCCATGCAGTGTTGGGCTCATTACTCAAAAAAAGTAATGTATTCCTTGTTACTCATTTCAAAAATAATGTCATTACTTTACTGATTACTCCCTGGAGACAGTAATTTGTTACACTACTCATTATATTACTTCCGTTACATAAAATTTGGTAAAATGTCCACGCCTCCGTAGATATGATCATGTCAGGGTTGTACACCTCAAGGGGCTTTCAAACCACATGCACAAGCCGCTGCAAGCACAGAACTGCATTATTTCATTTTGCATCATTATTTTCAATGCAGGACCAAAACACAGTGAGCATTGCCTTGAAATCTAGCAAGGTGCAGAGCATAATGCTTGGGGTTTGGAAGTGCATATACTGAAAACCAGCAGCCTTTTTCCTGCAGCATCAGAAGTAAGAGGCAATTTACACTTAGCCATGAACACGGGTAGGTTCTACATTGTGTTAGGGTTGCACGTTATATTACCCTTACAATTGGCATTGTTGTAGAAGTATAACTTGTAAATCACATTTGCTGGACATAGTGTTCAAGGACAGAAGAATATTTGGAGAGAGAGAGCGCACATCGTTCCTCCGTGACAGCTAATTACCATAGATGTGAAAGGTAGGTGTGAAGTGGTGAATCTCACACAGCTGACACCTCCTTCCTCCCACTTTCCCTCCACTCACTAATCACAGGAAATAAGAGGTGGTAGTGAAGGTTGAGCACTTTGGGAGGGGGGTGGGGGGGATGACTACCTAACCGAACTGAACAAAGCATCACATTTTCAAAACTGTATAGTCTATATCAGAATCAGAATCAGATTTTTCAGCCAAGTGTGTGTGTGTGTGCATTCAAGGAACTTGACTCCGGCCTAGTGACTCCGCATGTGCTTACACGCTGAAACACAAGCCAGGTTTCAGTGAAGCAGAGGGCAGCAGAGTGCGCAAAGTCCTTGTTTGTCCTGTTGAGGAGAAGCGGCTCGTCCATTTTGTCGGGCAAGGATCGGAGGTTCGCCAGGTGTATCGATGGGAACGCAGTTTGCAAATCCTCGCTGTCTGGAGTCTCATGAGCACACCGGCCCACTTCCCCCCGTCTGCGTCTCCTCCGTGCCCCACAGAGAGCTGCTGCTCTGCCGACTAATATCTTTACAGGTTTGAGAAAACTGGTGAAAATCTATCTGGAGTGAACTTCCTGATGTTGACCAGCTCGTCTCTATCTTTAGGTGATCTGATTTGAGTACGTTAGCGTAAAGAAAATAGACAACAACAACAACAAAAAATCGTACTGGAGAGCACTTTGCCAAGGCTGACACCCACGGCGCCATCCTGCCTAAATCTGCCATGTCTCGTGGTCCCGCAAGATCCTACTATCTCTGTACCACGTATGTGCGTCAGTATGTAGCGCAAAACTCTCACAGTGGTTGTGTCTCTGCACTGTTGTGTCTCTGCGGTCACCAAGACAAATGTGTTGTTACATTTGTTGTATTTCGCGAATCAACCTTTTTTTGATTCAGAATTGTTGCTTTATTCCTCAGACGGACCATTTTCTTCAGGGTGTCGGCTGTAAAATCACACTTCCTCTGCATCACATTTGCCTTATCACTGTCTATCTCTTTCCCT
>OMKL01138759.1:0-16405 GCA_900302295.1 Parasudis fraserbrunneri | reverse complement strand
AAATCAACTAATCAATTATTTGGCAAAGTCCTATGGCTGTTCGCTGTCGACTAAGAATTTCTAAGTTCCCTAGTGAGTGTGTGTGTGTGTGTGTGTGTGTGTGTGTGTGTGTGTGTGTGTGTGTGTGTGTGTGTGTGTGTGTGTGTGCACATACATGTACATGCTAGTTTGTTAAGGGAGACTTGCCTGTGGAGCCGAGCATGTGGATGGCCACCCACTCATCAGCCTCACGGCCCTCGTCACTTCGCATCAATCCACAGCCCCTCAATATAAATAGGACAGGCATCCTAAAGCTATGCAGCACTGAGAGAAGCAATGGCATTATGGGTTGACCCTGGGCCTATCTGCTTGAAATATGACTATCCCAGTCTGCTGTCAGGGCAGTCTGCCTCTCTCACTTGCTCTGTCGGCCACTGTATCCCTCACCCCCTCTCTCTATCTCTCTCTCTCTCTCTGTCTATTTCGCTTGACCCCAACTCCCTTTTAAACATCTGCAAAATTGCAGTTTTAAAGCAAAAACACACAATTTAATGTTAGAGCAAGACCATTTTCTTGATTTAAAAAAAAAAAGTGGAAAAAGTGTTTAGTGAGACTCGCATTGCCCCTTGCACGCGGCATGTAAATAGTGTGCTCAACAAATGTAACTTAATGTGTCTGGGCTGAGATGAAGCAGAGCCAGAGCACTAATACAGAGAGTACAGTTCCACACGGTAGCTTCCCTGTGGCATCACAGAGGCTTCACACTTCATTACTACATGGCCAGCGACGTGTGAAGCCATTATACATAGGAGCAGTGAGGGGAAGGGGAGAGGGGGGGCAACTGATACCCCAAACACAGGGTGATCTCTGGAAGCAGGACCAGGGCATTCACATGGAAACCTTGCTTAATGCATTCAAACAGCTGGGAGGCCTTGTCGGTTGTCAATAGAAAGAGGAGCAACAAACGGTTGGCAGGATAATATCCCCCTGCTACACTTCACCATAGCTCTGCTTGAATATATACTGTACGTTTGACATACCCGTTCTTTGCACATGCAAAGGTGCAATATGCAATGAAAACACACTATTCAATATAATTTCCACGCTTTTGCTTTATTACAGAATAAAAGACAATGCCCTGTCCTTAACTGAGAGGAAGGGCAAGCTAGCGTGTTCTACTTCCATCCAGTGGCTAAGAGCAGAATGTCATGCTCCCATATGCAATCCTTGAAACCCTCTGTATTAGACTGATGCTACCCAACGTATAAGATCATACCACAAACACTTAACTATACTGATGCTACCCAACGTATAAGATCATACCACAAACACTTAACTATACTGATGCTACCCAATGTATAAGATCATACCAGAAACACTTAACTATACTGATGCTACCCAATGTATAAGATCATACCAGAAACACTTAACTATACTGATGCTACCCAATGTATAAGATCATACCACAAACACTTAACTATACTGATGCTACCCAATCTATCAGATCAGATCAGAAACACTTCACTACCTAGTGTGAGTTATGTAGAATGATAGAAGGAATTTGCCTTGGCACGGTGTGCAGTGACATACGAACACTAAGGCCAATACTAAATTAACTGACACAGAACTTCTGATGTTACATGGTGCAAGGCCATACAGGACTCAAAACTAGTACAAGCAGACGATGCGGTATATTCAGACAGTAAGGCTAGACAAAACACACAGCTCAATAGTCAATGACATTTGTCAAATGTACAGTTGTATGTTCTACAGTATTGGCACTGCTCCGGAGAATGCAAACGATGAAAACAGACTGGGTCTACATATGACTGTATAAATGTTTGTCTGCAAATGCATCAAAGAGCAGAACTCTTGCACACCTGTAGATGGACGGGTGCGTAGGAGAAGGCCATGGGCCGACAATGTAGAACAAAGAACTTCCCCACACTGTCCTCCTCACTTGCAATCGAAATTGAAACCTGATGAAGGTCTGTGTACCGAAACGTTGTTTACATTAAATCTATTTCGATTGCGCGTGAAGAGGACAGTGTGCAGGAGTTTTTGCTCTACGTTGTCTGCAAATGCAAAACACTCGTGATTTCGATCCCAATGCCCTAATCTAGACCAACCTGTCATTGGTGCGAAAACTTGACCTTTTATACCTGTTACCTTGCCCTACTTTAACCACTACATTGCTCTTGCTTAACCTCTGACCCAAATTACTAGTAGTATTACTTGACTAACCTTATCCTAACCTGAAATGGACAAAGTCAGTTTACCAGTGTTTGCGTGCATTTCTATCGTAGAGGCGAGTTGGGGGGGAGGGGTCTGTTTTTGTTGGCTGCTGTAAACAAGCTGAACTATATCATAATTGAACAGTTGCTGATATTTGAACTATAGTTGGACACTTTAATAAGACTAGCACTGGCATGGACAGGACTGGAATTATAAAAGTGGGTTACAGGGCACTAGCCCAGCATACCAATTTGGTGTCCATTTCCAATTCTAATTCACTTTTTTAAATTTGTTTTGACAGGATGGTTGCTAGGGACATTAAGTTCTAAACACAACTGATGATTGTAACCTGACTTTATCCTACTAGGTGTTTCAAAGAAAGGATAGCTAAGGGAATTAAAAAAATGTGGCTATTTATAGTAAATGACAAAACTATAAGCAGACATTTTAAGTTCTAAGTAACATTAGAACTTCTGCCCTCTGCATGATTATTTAGTCAAATTATTAAATAAGGCTTAAATAAGTGAAGAGTACCATATCGGTGAGTGCAGTTTTTTCCATGTCCTTTTCTGTGTCCTTCTGAACCACCGGGCACCCAATTACATTTTCTCAATTCTCTAAGCTAAGTAGCTAAGATTAGAATTTCTGCCTTCTGCTTCATAATGCTGCACTCTCTCACAGTGTTCAAGAGGCTGTGTTTGTTGGTATAAAACATACCTCATCCGTAGGGCAGTCTTGACCACAACTCATGAAGCCAGTGATGCCTGCACAGTATGTCCACTTGCTAAGAAGGCCAGTGCCTTGGCTCAGCTGGTCCCTCATCCATCCATTTCTGTAGAAAGGGTTCCTCTAAAGCCCAGGTGTCTGCATCTCAGCCATCTATTAACCTAAAGTATGTGGAATCCATCTCAATGCGTGCCGTGCAGGTCCTCTGGTATCCATCTGGGAGCCAAGCCTACGGGTCCTCTGGTATCCATCTGGGAGCCAAGCCCATAGTCCCACTGCAGAAGAACGCTCTTCAGAATCATTTTATTCACCAATGTAGGGATACACCGGAATTGTACTTGGTTATCAGCGCAAGAACATTCAACAATCCATGTTCTAACAGGACAACACACAAGGTACATGACAGAGGTACATTGTGCAAAGACAGCACATCGGACATTAGACTATGGAAGGTACATAACATAATACTATAAGCAATGTCCACCAGAAAGTACACCCTTAGGGCCAACTCTATGATTCAGCCCAAAGCAAACCGCTACCATTCACAAAGTTGATTGCTGTAGTGTAGTTCCCCCAGGCACTACTTAGAAATCCAGTGCTCCCAGTAGGCCTCTGTTGGTAGCACTGACTCTCGGCAGCCTACATGCCTTTAAAGGGGATGTCTTAAATTCAGTGTCATACAGCAGCTCCCAAATCAGACACCAGAAAGCTAAAGCACTGACATTCTGTCATCAAGACACAACACATCAAACTAGGCTACTGCATTGACAACACATTTGGGGACTGAATTTGTTGACTCAGAAGGTTTGTCTGAGCTTTTACATCCAAATGAGCATTTCATTGTAGTGTTAACAGTAATGGACAATAAAATGTTTCTATTTCAACCTAAGAGCACCCTGATTACTATCACTGACTGTGCCTACTAAGTCAGTCTTCCAAACATTGACAATGGAGCAGCTCCAAGATTTCTATTTTTGTCTCTAACTGTGAGACATTCTTATGTTAAGAAATCTAGACTGGGCTGTCAAAGATAATAGGAATAGCACACCACTGCTGTCGGGCATAAACCTCATATCTCCAATTCTGGCAATTTTTATGTTTTCATTTGAATTGAATATTTACATGGTTCTGTTAGGTGAGCAAGTTTCATGATGCTAGAACTCAACAATCAAAATACATGGGTGTCAATCTGAAAATAAGGTTGTTGTTGTTTTTTATTCCTGAAATGTTGACTCTTTTGGAGATGTGAGAATTTCACCTGACCGCAGCAATATGTGACTTCTGTTTTAGAGAGGACCCCCCCCCCAATGACCTGGGCTACATTTGGAAATTAATGGGAATTATTGAGCTACATGTGGCTTAGCATGGTAGAACTACAGAATCTGAAAAAAAATGAATAGGCCACCGACATTTATAGTAAGTCCTTTCTATCCAAACCAGATGTAATGCTATATTACAAAGATGTAATATAATGGATTATTGGCCTAGATTATGAATAACTATATTATTCAAGTAGCAATATGTAGGCCTAGTCCATAGTCCATCATCGATGCATCATAGATGATAGTGCATCAATGTAACTTATAGGGACAGTTCTGATTTTTGGAACCCTAGCCCCATTTCTTAATTACCAATGATGATGTTGATTGGTAGAGTCCTTTCTCAGCACAATCCATGCTGTTCCTCATACTAGCTCTGGATAGTTTGCCACAACCCGAATGTAAATAGGGTCAAGCTCTTGTCTGTATAAGCTGACTGAAGCTCACTGAAATCTATTTTGTGAGCACTTTGGAGCAAATTTCAGTGAATCAGCTTGTACAGACAGGAGCTCGACCCCATTGACTTTACATTGGTTTGTGGCCAACTATCCAGATCTAGTATGAGGAAGAGCATGGATTGTGCTGAGAAAGGATTCTACCTATCAACATCATCATTGGTAAGTAAGAAATAGGGCTAGGGCTCCAAAAATCAGAACCATCCCTTTAAGGAGTCAAGTGTAATTATAGCTGAATCCTGTCCTACAGATACAGTGAAATACAAAAAGCCTGGAAGGAAAATCTGACATTATAGAGTCTTATGTGTATGCATACTTGCAGACATCTAGAAGTCATACACAGCAAGGACATTTGACTTGGCATCCTGAAATGGTGTTCCCTGGCTTGCACAAGTCCACAAGGATGGTGGGTGTCGCTGGAACATGAACAAAAAAAGTACTTCTTCGGTTGATATGGCAACAACAAAAAAAGAAAAAGTCTGTACCTCATAGTTATTGAGTCATCTCATTTCATGTCAAAAAGTATGGAGTATGGAGCCAAAGCATAAAAAAATTAGTTGCTGTCCAAATATTTGTATAACATTGATAAAGTAGAAAACTGGCCAGTGGCCACCTCCATATCATATCATACTGTCATTCAGGCACTTAGTCTGGCAGCGGTACTCAGTCTGATCCAAGTATAACTCACTCAAGGTCTTTTGAGGTATTTTGTCGCCCTCGTGTGCCCTACTGCACACCATTCACCCAATCCCGCATCCACCTAATTATATTTGTCGAACTATTTTAGTAATCTGTAAATCATTTGAAGAGTAAACGCATACCAATGCGATCCCTAACGGATTTCCTCATCTGTCTTAATCGCAAGAAGACAGTTTTGTGTCACAGTTGTTTTCAGTCTCACAGGCACTCGAGGTAAAGCCGCGCGCCTGCTGCTAAGGACCCCAAACGGCCAACATGGCTGCGCCCGTGGGAGACGCCGGGGAGTTTGAAAGCTGGCTAAATGATCGGCTGGACTCCTTGGAAGTGGATCGTGAGGTGTATGGAGCGTACATTTTAGGGGTACTTAAAGAAGAGGAGAGCGACGAGGAGAAGGGAGATGCGCTTCAAGGAATTCTATCGGCATTTCTGGTGAATATTCATAGCGGCATGCCTTGCTTAGCTAACTTGCTGCACTGTGTTATTTGTTGCTGGTTTGGCTGTCACTATACAACGAAATAGAAAGCGTTAGCTGTCATATCGAACAAGATGACGACGTTATTTAGTATGAACATACGTTTCCTAAAGGAGTTCTGTCCAATTTGGGGTAAGCTGTCAAGGCAGTCTGGCAAATTAGAACAGGTGTGATGATGATGACCGGTCACTCAGACGTTCTATTATTAGCATAAAGGGAAATTGCACTAATTTTAAAATTCACACATGGTTTTCATATATCCAAGGCAGTTCTGTGAGTATTTGTGAACATGAATAACTTTACCCCAAAACTCGAAGACAATGAACCAACTTTCTAATTGGTGATGTCTTCAAGATGTACTCTATAGCCTGATACTCTTCTATTGACTATATGGGAGACTGGATCTATAGCAAATCATTCAATCCAAATTAAATGTATTAATAGTAGTTGTACTTTTAGTTCTCACATGGGTGCAAATCATCCAGGAAAATAATCATGGGTTACTGTCCTAGTCTTTTTCTATCACTCCAAATACATTCTGCATTACAGATTAGAAGACAGGCAAACTGTTCACATTTCTGGTTATGCAAGACAAATGGTATGGTAATATTTTTCTAATACAAACTCGATTGTAATTGGGTATAGGAACATCAAAATGCAAACATTTAGTGGCATTCCCGTTTACACTCAGTGGCCACTTTATCAGGTACACCTAATAAAATGGCCACACTCAACACACTCAAAGTTGACTGTGGCCACTTTATTAGGTGTACAGGTGTAACATTACCTAATAAAGTGGCCACTGAGTGTATAGTGGGGCGTTTAGCTGCCATATAGTGAAGAATTGTGCACTTTGCAGTAAAAGTGCCCTCTGGGTCCAAATTTGTGACGCCCCCAAATCCGAATATTTTTCTATCATGGAAAGCAATCTGTGCCAGATTTGGCGTTCCAAGTGCACGATTCAAGCTCAAGTTAACCCCAGCTGTATAGACTGCAAGAGTGCTATTTAAAGATGCAAAACAGTGCCCCTACAAACTGTGAGTAAGACCACTGGGGTTGTCTCCGTTGTTTGCAGACATTAGGCAGCTGTCATACCTAAACATTGTGATTGTACTTCACTATTGGCTAGCAAGCACAGTGTCACTCTTTGAGGTGAGGTATGAACTGCCTTTTGCATGCAGGAGGAGGACACCCTTGAAGATGTCTGCAGACAGATCATTGAACAATGGACGGAGAGTTGTAACCGATCAAAAGCCAAGGGTGATGCTGATGATGGTAAGTATTCTGAAGAAGAAGAAAGAAGCCTGCACACTGTCTACAAAAACAAAATTATCCAGAGTAGAGGCTTACTGATGCAAAATTAGGAGTTTTTTTTATTTTTTTATTTTTTTCACAAAGAGCAATATCAAGCCCATATCTAGATTAGGCTACATCGCTGCGGCACTTATGTATATATATTCTGCTGTGGTTGGCCACCCCAAAAAATATTAACAATTATATTTTAGTGACAAACAATGGTCCTCCTTTGTAATAAGCAGCCAAATGATCAGACTTTTTTGGTATTTGCGAACATAAAAATAAATCAGCATAAATACTGCAAAGTCTATTCACTATTATACCACCATGAGTGTTTATTGTCTTGTAGCTTGAGCTCAAGGGGTTGTCCTGGTGACTTAGTCTGTTAATGTGCACTTAATCGTGGACACTGGTCAGGTTTGTGCTACACATCTCTCTGTCACTTCCCTGTCTGCCATCACCTATCACAAAGCTATGCTGTACCTCTATGCTATGGCAAGAAAGAAAAAAAGTATCTCTTTTTGTTTTTCCCTCTTCTGTAGTGGAGGTACAGGCCATTGCAAGCATGATCGAGAAACAGGCCCAGATCGTGGTGAAACAGAAGGAAGTGTCCAATGAGTCCAAAAAGAATAAAGAAGCCCTCCTAGCTCAATATGCCAATGTGACAGATGATGAAGAATATCCTTTTTTAAGTGCGATGTGTAACCTACACCTGTATTAACACTGTCAAGAATGGTCTCCCAGCCTTTCTCAAGGAAAGAAGAAAGGTTGCATTTTAGATGTCTACTTTGGAAATAATTTCAATCATGTTCCCGAGTCTTTTAATTTTCTTTGACATTAGCACTGAAGCTGAAGAAGAGGAGCCAACAGGCGGAGCTAATTTTCCAGGAAGTGAGAAATGTATCCTTTCAAAACCCACGTCTTAATGGGACTCTAAACACTTGGTATCTCATGTATAAACCCATCCTATCTTAACCTTAACCATAACCTCATTGGACCTCACGCCCCACCTTAACCACTCATTGGACGTGGTGCATGACGTAGTACATGAGATACCACGTTTTTAGTGAGTCCCATGTGTTAATGAACTCCGAGGAGGCTATTTATGTTAATGGTATTCAGTTATCTATGGCAGTATGAATGCATCATGCAATAGCAGCGAATAGCTCTTTAAGGGTTCCTAGTCCCACACATTTTTTTCAAATCAATTCCATGACTATTCAGTGATATATGGCACCTTTCCCATGCCCTAGACATGTTGGGTGTTGATGTTTAAAGGTTTAATTTTTTGTTGGGAAAAAAAATCATGCTACAACTACCACCATAGACATTATGTAATCAGACAATTTGTTATTTGGGTTGTTAATCCATCAAAGGTAACTAGATCTATCTGCAGCTAGACCCAACGTTACAGACTTAACTGGCTGGAGAAAAAAAAAAAACCATTTCCAAAACGTTTTGGATAAGCTATGTATTATTTTCAGTAACTACCCCAGGTCTAGGAAAAAAAAATGTTTTAATTACATGACCTAACAAATACTGTGCCGTTTCAGTTATTTTCATATTCTCAACAGTAAAAATGAATGGTTCAGTAATGGGGCAGTGTCATTTGTATCTATGAGTCCTTCACTGAGTTCCAGCCCTGTTCAAGAACACCAACGTGGAGGAGGTTCTAACGCGACAAAAGCAAAAGCGGGATCAGGCTCGTGAAGATGCTCAGAAAAAGAAGGAAGTGGACAAGATGCAGCGTGAGAAGGACAAACTAGCCAAGCAGGACAGGAAAGACAAGGAGAAGAAGCGTACACAGAAAGGAGAACGGAAAAGATAAAAGGAAAAGGACACTTCGGACATGATTTTCTTTTGTTACCGGACAGAAATTAAAAGGAAACTACAGTTGAAGCCTCTTTATCTAAATCTTATTGACACCTTTGTGTTAATTCATTTGACCCTCTGTTAATTGTTTTCTTCAACAATGAAAATATGTAGATAACAGAGTACCAAATGTTTTGTAAATCTAGATTACTGGCCATCTATACATGTTCCTCCTGGACTTTGATGTAAGAAAAGACTTTGGAAAGCAGTTGTTTAGGAACAAAGCCGCTGATCTGTAATGTTAAACCGCTTGCCAGTCGTCAGTCAGGTTAAGAGCCAACTGAAATGTAGTGTAATGTAGCACCGCATTGGCCAAGTCCTGAATCAAATCACAATCAAAGTGGTCTACATCTAAAAGACAAATTGGATTATGTAAGAAATAGATGTGCCCATTACTCATTCAGTATGTGGCGATTCTGCTGCTCTACGCTCTGTGCCAATGGATACATTGCAATGCCTTTTTATCTCTGCATCCCTACATTTCAGTAAACGCAAACGCTTGACAGTTTTTAATGCTCTTATCTTGACCCCTTATATGTTCACTCACTGTCTATGCATATTTGTATGAAAATTGGAACAAAGCAGTGGTCACTACCTTATACCTCAAATACAGTATATCATGATTGAATGTTTGCAATGGGATTTATTTGAACATCTTTTCAAATTAACATTTTGAACAGAACAATATGACTTGCTTTATTATTGTATGGTTTTCAGTTGATGGAACAGCTACATGCAGAAAAGAGAATTTGATGACAATATATCAATATCAAACAGGAACTTTAAAAATATAGGTACATTAACAACAGGACTCATATTCACAAATCTTCTCAAAGGAGTGCTGGTCAGCGATCAGGTGCTCCAGTAAGGCAAAACTTGTCTTAGGTAATCATTCTTACCCCAATGTGAATACAGGCCCTAATCCCTGTCTTAAACAATATGTTTAAGTAACAGTGGTACCAAACATCATTCTTTTGTCAGTAATCAATATTAACTTAGAAAATAGCCTGAAAAGCAATGTGATTAATGCTAATAAAAGTAATTTTAAAATGAAACTTTTTTTTCCACAACGTTCAAATTTCTGATCAAATGAGAGTTAAATAAAAACATTGGATTGATTGCAATGCTTTTTGTTACCAGGAACAATCAAAGCTTCAAAAATTTTGGCTGATTGGTGGGTGAATTGGAAACATTAAATAAAACATGTTCTTCGACCATGTTCCTGTTAACCTATTATCCATATGATTCAATTATTGGTGGAGCATATCCAGAACTGATTGACATCACATTCAAATAAATAGTTAAACAATGGAAAGCATATGCTGACATGTTTAGCATAAATAGTGTCTTTAAATAACATTCTGATGTTGCAAGATTCACATTACTTTAGATATGACACTAATTAAACAGAAAATATGGCAGGAGGAATTACATTTCATGCAATATCTACTTAACAAGAGCAGCTACTTAACAGGCTGCACCAAAACCAAGAGGTCACTAAATTAAATAAAGGTTCTGGATGCCAGAGGACGCTTGTCATGGCAACACTATGTTCTTCTACAGTAACCACCACATGCAAGATAAAATCTGATCCAGTAGACTTGGGTCTTCTGAAATGCTTCAAATGGGAAAAACACTGAGGGGACATTTTAACCTTAAATTCAACAGCATAATATAGTTCAACTGCCCCTTCAAAACTGGCAAAACCAATACAAAGTAATGTACTAAGGCATTGCTACCCGCTACGTTCAAGATTGAAGATTTTGATTAGGTTTCATAAGACTGCTAACATCAGCAAACAGTAAATTGTTGTCAACTAAAATTCGCTCAACTGAGCCATATACAAATTCATCCTTAAGACATACTGATGTGGCAAGAATTTCATCCACACACAATAAGATGTGGTCAATATAGCTCTTGTCTGCTAAACGATCCCACTTTAATCTGGACGAGTCATTTCCCTGGGCTGCTCTACTCACAGGTGCCCTCATTGTCCACATGGTCATCCAGCCTCTCTATGGATTTCGGCAGGGTCATCTGGAGGGCACACCACATGGCTGTGCGTGACTTCCTGGTAGTAGCACATAGGTCCCTAAGTGCTATGGTCAGCAGCAGGATGTCTATCAAATAGAAGCAAACAGGGTGAGGAGTTGGGACTGTTGACGTTTTTTATACTAGCAGTTATTTGTGCTGTCGAGTTACCTCTCTCCTCTCTGAAATGAGCCCCTCCCTGCTTCTGGCGGTTAGACGTGTTGACAAACTCATCCTTGCGTCTGGCCTGAGTGAGGCACATAGCCTCGTAGTGTCTGTCCAGAGCCGAGTTGATGTTGGCATGGAGGGGGAAGCTGCGCAGACGCTCCATTTTCCCCAAAAGACTCACTGCCTGTGACAGAGGAACACAGTCAATCTTTTCAATCCTCTCCTGATCTGATTTGGAACAATGCAACATGACTGCTATGACAGTTATCAACATGCAGGTGTCCCAATGATAATAATAATAATGAACTTGTGTCATTTAGATGTCTCACCCTAGCTTGTTCTCGCATCTGGTCAATGATGAGACGGTCGACTTTCGAGGGGTTTGGTGGCACTTTGGGATGGGCACTGCTCGTCACCCCTGAAATCTGCTTCCCAGGATAGGCCTCAGTAAGGAAGGCTTCTGTCTAAAATACAAGAGATATAGAAGCATTTGCAGACACATCAAACAATTAATAAATTACAAAAATAAACAGTATTATAAATAACTTTACTGGACCAGAACATAACTTGAACTTGGCACAACAGCAGCAAAACAATCTTATTCTCAATTACTGACTTCCAATTATGAATGCTCACCTTCTTCCTCTCTTTCTCCATACACCGCCATTGCTCGTAGCATTCCTCTAAGTAGAAGTGAAGCTGGCTCATGGGTCCTCCCCGGTTCATCATCACCCTTGGGGACCTCAGGACTGATGCTATGCCTGGATGAAGGCTCTCTCCACTGCAGCCTGTCAGGTCACTAAGGTTGTGGCTGAAAGCTGTGAACTCCGGAGTCTCCGGGAGCATGTCTCCCAGGTCCAAGAGGGGGACGCCACTTCCATAGGATAGAGAGGATCTGGGATTGAAGTTAGAGGAGCTATTAGGCATATGGCAGGAGCTTTGTCTGGGGTCACTAAGAGGATACATGATAGGCAGGAACTGTGGTGTCTTCCCTGTGCTGACTGTGACGTTTCCTCCACCAAATCTCTGAGAGCCATAAATGTTCCCTGCAAGATCAAAGTAAGGCCTCTGTGGGAGTCCATGCTTCTTGTCTCCCTCACTGATATGAGTGTTGGTCTGGGGCCTTGTGTTCCCATCTAAGCGCAGTGTGGAGAAGCCTTCTCCCGGAAGGCCAGCCATATGCATCATGTTCATTTCCAGCTTCATCTCCAGGTCACCACCTCCCCTCCTCAGGCTGTCCAAACCATTAACCACCTCACTCTGTCCTGGGCAGTGGTGGACGGTCGGCCTGTCCCCCTGATAGTAGTCTTGAATGCACTGTGGGCCTATCTGCATCTGCTGGGAGTGCTGAGGTATAAGCTCTGACACAGACCGAGGTAACATCTTGGATGGGGCAGAGGACACACAGTTTACCTTGGGTTGCTTCATCTTGTTCTGCAGCTGACTATGATGCTGGGAGTACTGGTTGAGGAAGGTGTTTCCGTTCTGTGAGGCCATCTTATTCTGGTTGAAGTTTGGAGGATTAAAAGATGATGAGAGGAGTTTTGGTTGCTGGAAGTATTCTGTGTGCTGTGGACAGATCCCAGATAGATCTTTGGGGCCAAAATCACCCTGAAATGGCTGTTTCCTCACTCTTCTATTACTCTCCCTCTGGAGAGCAGCTCCAAACTCTTCTCCCAACTCTTTTTGAATCTCCATGATAGGAGTGCTGTGTCCTGGCATTCTTGGGTTGGTGAATCTCATCTGTTCAGCTGTGCTGTCTTCATAGTGCATCTGCATGGTCTGCTTGTTCATGTTTTGAAACTCCCTGCTACATGAGCTATCCTGCTCACCAGCCATGAAAGCCTGAAAATTGCTGACCAGTTTGTTGAATTCTTGTGGGGAATACTGCTTGGTTCTGCTGGATCTGTCACTGCTTTGGCTGGCGTAGTTCTCGTAGTAAGGATCAGTGGACTTGGTGCTCATCTTGGTTTGAGGTGTGAAGGCATCATCTGGGTCAGAGAAATCATTCCCAGGCCTGCTGAGCCCTCCAATCAGATCAGCTGCAATGTATTCATGTTTGGTCTGCCTCGACTTTGACAGGTTTAAGTTCGCCGTGCTGGACATCGGCAGACCTGGTGGCTTGGGCAGCTTCTGAGACTGGGGGATGAAGGTATCCATGTCTCCATTACAGGAAGAAAAAAGCCACTGGTCACTGGTATCAAAGCCGTTTAACTGCTGACATAACTCTTCAGCATCTGTGATCATTGGTTGCCCTTGTGCTTTGTTGAAAGACTCAGGGTGGGTATGGTTTCGCAGAAAGGCACGGCTGGGTTGTACTTTTGACTCTGGCTCAAAGTATTGCTGCAAATTCTCTCTCGTTGTCTTGGGAGACCAGACAGATTTTAAGGTGGCCGTGTTCCTGAAAGAACAGTTGAGAACTTATTTTTACACTATTTGCAAAGCAAAAAACAAACAAAAAACAAAAATGTCCATATCTACAGTATATTAGGGTTCTCCCCAGCATTTTGTAACAATGTGGTACTAGCGTGCAGCCAGTGACATCAAATGATACTCTGACTGATGTAATCCACTGTAAGATTGACTTATTAAAGAGGTTTGGGGAGGACCGTGTGTAACTGAAAATGCATTTTTAAATGATTTTATAGAATATCATGAAGAACCGTGTATGAATGTCTGAAATTGAAAATGCATTTTAAAACGATTTTATAGAATATCACTACAAAATACTAACATTAGACTATATAGACCAGATAACCAAATATAAGCACTTTTTTAATTTATTTTGATCAATGTAATTCTTAAATGTCTTGGTAAGATGACTGACTGACTGAATGATTGATTGAATGCTTGACTTACAGTAACAGCATAGTTCACCACACTATATATTCATAATTGTACATTAAGCAGTGTGTAATATATTCAGAAGGCAATTTCAGCTCAAATCCTTCCCCACCATCTCTCCCTCCCTTTGTCTAACCCGTGTATTACATACCCCTCAGTATAGTAGCTCTCCACTGAATTTGCGTTCTCCAAGATATTTGACACCAGCCCGTGTAGATCAGTCTCTCCCTCACATTCATTTTCAGTGAGATCCCTTAAAAAAACAAAAAACATCACTAACCAGGACAACTCAAGCATGCAGTTGATATTTTGCTGTATCTACATTTAGACATATGCAAAGGAGGGTTGACAACTTCTGAGGAATAGGCAAAATCCTGGTAACATTAGTTTATCATCTTTTACTCATTTTTCTGATGCACTTTACCCTCCAAAACAACCAAGCTACCCTTAGTGTTACCAATAGGGCTATCACCTTTTTTAGAATAGCAAACTATCGATCAAACCTGGCAAAAAGTGAACTGATCGAACTGTAATGATGTGATCAAATTCAAATGTTATATTCATTAATTAATATTCAGGCGCCTTGCTCTCGCCATCTCTCCTCTCTGCCTCGATGCTTGATTGACTGCTGAGCACAGCAGAGGTGGGAACTGCGGACTGGGGCTGCGTGAGTTCATCCAAACTGATCAAATCATAATTATGGGCACAAAACTCGCTACAGGAGCTATATCCACCGTTACGAATAAAAGGATGTCTGTCATCTTATCAATCATGACGTTCTTTCACCAGAAATGAGTGCGTTCCATAGACTGTAAAAATAAGCTAGTCTGTAATTGTGAAGTAGCGCTTGCTCTCTCTCTATCTCTCCCTCTCTCACACACTCCCTCTCTGCCTCTCTCTATCTTTCTCTCTCTCAGGTGCCTGTCCAGAGGCAATACACAATTACAACTATCCAAACCGATGACAATAATTGTTTTGGGATTGCTTGCGATTATGAAAAGGCATGGGGCTGGGGGGGGTTATAATAGAGGACTCTGGTTACATAAAAGTTCGAATTACTTTGAACAACGTATCTTTACTTTGACTTCGTTCAAACTTGATTTTGGGAAAATGTGACCGCCCTAATATACAATGTATCTCATTCCTATTAACAATGCATCAAAATAGACTGTGACAATGCAAGGGATCGTTCATTATCCAGATAAGATATCCAGATACAGATTGCATGTTAATGCCAGGTGTAAATGGGGCCTTACACCACTTGTAGCAATAGATGCACATTAGGACAATGGGAGCAGTCGATCCTCAATAAGACAGTAGAGTATTGGCGAGGACACACCCACGCTCATGCATGTTCACACACAGGCTCGCTGCAGCTGTATACCAGGAGGTGTTCTGCTGGTCTTGTTTTTTGTTTTTTTTACAGAGCACTGAATAGGGTTTATGAACATACCAGTGTTAACATTTGTTGTGCAGATCGCACCTCCTAATCACACATTCCTGGCAGCATTGTCATTAGCTTTAGGGTTCTAAAATATTCACAGCCCCAAACCCAGATCTGGTAGCATAAATAGTCTTGTCCTAGAACCCAGATCTGGTAGCATAAATAGTCTTGTCCTAGAACCCAGATATGGTAGCATAAATAGTCTTGTCCTAGAACCCAGATCTGGTAGCATAAATAGTCTTGTCCTAGAACCCAGATCTGGTAGCATAAATAGTCTTGTCCTTGAACCCAGATCTGGTAGCATAAATAGTCTTGTCCTAGAACCCAGATATGGTAGCATAAATAGTCTTGTCCTTGAACCCAAGCTCATGGAAACATAGTGGTGCTCTTGTCACGTGGAGACCCACAACAAATGGGCCAGGGAGCCATTTTGGGTCCCCAAAGTTCAAGAAATGCATCAGCATTAGCTACTGTAATGAATTTGACCTCAGTGAGGCACCTCCCCGTATTTAACCGTAATCATTTAAGACCTTTGTTCAGCCAAGCCTGTATGTTTGCAGTGCGACTGGGTCATAAGTTAGGGGCAGGTTCTGTCACAGTGTGGTGAGGTGGTGATATGACCCGATTGACAGGTTTATTTAGGAGTGTAGTGTCAGCTGCTAACGATTCAGTCACAGTGGTGTTCTCTCCTGGGCCTCCTCTGAATGAGGAAGCGTTTACTTCCTTGTTTCTTGTTCCTGTGGCTGAGGCTGCAGTTAAAATCATGCTGCTCCAAGTCACTCACCCCCACTCCCCAATCAAATCTGTCTGCCATGGCTCACAGTGTTCCCCCAGGTTGACTGCTCTGGGGGGGCCAATGGGCCTG
>OMKL01138757.1:0-10031 GCA_900302295.1 Parasudis fraserbrunneri | reverse complement strand
GTCTTATATATGGTTGCATGCTTGGTGTTCTAAAAAACAATTTTTTACTTTGAGTTTAAAAATAATAAAAGTTGGACATTCTCGAATGGTGGTAGGTAAACTGTTGCACAACATACTTCCCTGCACTGACAAAACCATCTGACCGAAAGTGGTGCATCATGAGAATGAGAGGAGTTCAGAAAACACATAACTTGCCTCAGAAAGACTAGGGCCTAATATTAAAAGGTCATCAGTGGAAGTGTTTCAAATCACATTGATAGGAAATGTTGGCTTAAAACTCATTTCAAACTAAACTTGAAAATATTTGATCACCACTCAAATTGCAACTGTAATTCAAAAACAACCAATCAATCAATAAATTAATCAATCAATCAACCAATCAATCAATCAACCAATCAATAAAAAAACATCAATCAATCAATTACAATATATTATTTTGTTCGTATCATGCAACCCTATTCCTGAGAGGTATCTTCAGACAGTGGCCAGATCCTTCTGACTCTGCTGACCTGGGGTCAGGTCCTGTCAGAGCTCTGTCTTGTGCTGCACGTCATCTCTCTCGGCTGGTGTACTGGTCCAGTAATGCGGGGTGATGACAGTAACCCAGAGGTTATAGAAGTGGGATGTTGTGATCAATTCCCCTGGAGTGACTGGGAAAATCTTGGCGGGGGAGGTGAACAAGGGTCCTTCAACAACCACTGTCAAGGTGTCCTTGAGCAAGGCACTTAAGCCCTTCTTCTATGTATGTCCCTCCCCCAAGCCATTGCTGTACATACACATTTATTCTTACTCAATTTGCAGGGTTAAACATAGGTTGAAGAAATAAAATAAAATAAAAACACAATAATATTGTTTTCCTTTAAAGAAATTATTCAAGGTTGTAGTCTGTTTTCATGCAATTTAGCCATTCAAGTTCAAAGACAGTGTCCTAGGTTATTTGATAATGAAGCATTTAAGAAAAAAAAGAAAAAAGAAAAATTGCAACGATCTCTATGCTAAGTTATGCAAAATAAGTACAAATGAATCCTGGGATCCTAATAAATCTTTCACTGCAATCTGATTATTCCAGAGACAAAGAGAGAATTAAAATGTTAATGTCACACAGTGTATAAGCTAGGGAGAGCCAATCACAGATAAATTAGGTAACCTTTCTGAATTTCCTGACTCCTCTCCCACCAAGGAGAGCCCATAGTAAGCAGTGAGAAAAGGACACGACTCATTCTTACTGAAGTACAAGTAGAAATACCCTGATAGAATAGTACTCCAATAATAATAATAATAATAATAAATGACATTTGGTAAATGTTCTCCATTCAAAATTCTACTAATACAGCAGCTTTAACCTTTATTTTCCAGGGAAAACCCATTGTGACTAGGGTCTCTTTTTCAATGGTTCTCTGGTCACAAAACAAAATTACAGGGACAAAAAGAAGAAAAATTATAAAAGCATTCTATATTGAATTTACTTAAGAATCTTTTTGTATTTCAATCATTGGGACCATTCAGTCATCAATGCATTAACCATAAGGTTATGTTAAAAAGGTTGGTGGTGGAGGCTGTATCTTATAACTTACTCTTTGTAAGATGTAAGATGTTTCCTTTAAAACAAGAGTAAAACAGAACAAAGTTCTCTAAATGGAATTACTCAAGTTAAGTACGAGAGCCTCAAAACTGCACATAATTACAGTACGTAAGAAAAATAATTACTTTACACCCCTGCCTACATCCACTTTGCTCACACGTTACTTTGTTGTAGGGTCTTCAGAGAAGTGACAATTAGAAAAAAGGATACTGCCTTTGTGAATTGTGTGAGCTCAATGTAAAAATATATATACAAACTAGAATGTAAAGTTTGTGAACAAACTTTAAGTTGGCTTGACAAAGCCAAGCTGTAATCGACAGACAGATGTTAATATTTCCAACAAGCCATCCCCCAATTCTCTAATAGTTCTGAAGGATCAAAGATAGACCAATCAGGAAAAGGGGTGGGACTTAGTTGATTGACATATGACGCTTTCCTGAGTCCAACAAGCCATCCCCCAACTCACTACAACCAACGCTGTAAAAGTTATTGAGGATTAAAAATCGGTGAATAAGGGGTTATATGTAGGATGGAGTGATGGAAAAAGGAGAAGAAATATGTATGTGTGTGTGTGTGTGTGTGTGTGTGTGTGTGTGTGTGAAAATATGTGTTTAACAAACAAGTGCAAACCTCAACCTCTTAGAAAAGTTTACCACTTACCAATAAACAGGATTCTTGACATCTCAAGTGATCCAACTGAACAAATGGCTACATTTCTATAATGTTTTTCTATTATTCTTACAACACAAAGCACTCTACAATGTAGTGACTGCCTACATTTTTCGTTATGGATGGCCCCATTGGGATTCAAACCCTTAGCCCTGGCAGTGTCAATGCCATGCTCAGAGTGCCATTGAGCTACACAGGGCCACCTACTGTAGGACTTAGATGTGTAGGTCATGTTCCATGTGTTACTTTAAATGGAATCAATTATCATCATACAAATACACTAACACGAAGGGGAGGATAGGTAGTGTAAATTCATCCCCCATACCTGTATAACCTATGACCACAATATATTTTTCTTTAACTACTTTAAGTGTTTGAAGGCCATAGAGGGATCCCACGTTATACTGATTTACTGCACTCACTGCAGACAGGGAGGACACAGAGACAAGGGGTCAGGGGGGCAAACAATCCATGGCTACAACTCCCTTATACTACTATTATATTACTTTATAAATGTATGTGAAATGCATTGTTCTATTGTAGGCCAGTGGGCCTGTGAATCCCGTTGAGAAATGTAACTGTGGTAAAGGGCTATACAAATAAACTTGACTTGAAAGGTAAACTCAGAACTGGGCTAGGGGAGAATAAGAACAAATTGCATTGGGGACAAAAACCAGTGGTCAGGCAACAACTCACTCCTTTAGAGGAATCACTGGAGAGAACATATTGTAATGTTTGCGGTAATAATAATAATAATAATAACAGTTTTGGGACATAAAAAATAACCATTTGCACTGTAAATAGTGTTCACTCGAATATTAATTAATTGAGATAGCTGCCAACCAAGTTAGGCTTTGAGCCTTTGTCAGGCAACACAGATATGCCACAACAGATTTACGTCCGTACGTTGCAAATGTATTCTCTCTCTTTCTCACTTTCTCCTCTGAGCCATCCATCCCCCCACACAGGAAGCGGCACGGCTTGGCCGGCAGACATGTCAGCTGTCTGTCACAAGCCCAGAGAAACTGCTAAAAATAAGACTGCTTCCGCAGCACCATAATTTATATATGATATGATGATACAAGTGAATGTCAACAAGATGCAGTTGCCTGCGCTGCCGCTTTGTAGGGCTGAACACCAGCTAACATACTGTACATCATTGCTGATTATCATCAAGAGAGAATGCTAATTGCCACCAGTCATGTTTCCTACTCAGACAACATGATGTTGGGAGAATGACACAGCCTTGTCAGTTTGATCTGATTCACTTATGTAAATATGTATTGTAAACTAAACTCTAGGCCCTGTGCAAGTTTATGTTGTGAGCAAGACCCAATGTATAGCTTCAAAAATACATGTGTGTCACTCTGAAAATGAGGTTTGTTTTCCTCACAGGGAATACCACCCATTTTAAGAATTCACATATTATTCCTGTGCCCCACGACAGTTCAGTCAGTATTTGTCAACATGCACCACTCTCTAAAGCTAGAAATCAGAGAGATGACGACCCTCCAATCGGTGATGTCACTGGGATGTAAAATCTGGGGCTGTTCTATAGACAATGAATGGGGCTCTGACTTTGAGGCCATAAAATGTTTGTGTGAGCTCTTACGCCCAAATTAGTTTTAAATTCTAGTATTGCTAGGTCTGAATCAGAATTGTAATCTAATTTGGGTGTAAGACCTCAAACAAACATTTTATGGCCTCTTAAAATCAGAGCCACATTCATTGTCTTTGGAGTAGCCCCAGATTGTGACAGCACCAATTGGAGGGTTCTCTCTCTGATTTCTAGGAGTGAGTGGTGCATGTTCATAAATACTGACTGAACTGTTCTGGGGCACAGGAAAAACATGTGAATTCTTAAAATGGGTGGCATTCCCCTTCAATTGGAAAAAGTAACTTTGGAGGTAGCTTTCCACTTTCCCAATTTTCCACTAAGGACAGATTGTTGACATTTTCTATGAAAAAATAACTTTAATTGAGGCTCAAATTTGAGGTTTAAAAGGAGATGTGGGTCTGTAATTATACAAGGCAGTTTTTATTTTTATTTTTATTAATTCACAGGTTCTCCTTTGAGTCTAAAAAGGCCTTCATATACCCATTTGTCCACCAATTACAGAATCGCACTCTCCTCATCATGTTATCAGATAATAGAGGCAGTGATAAACCAGGAAAAGGCACAGCATGTGCAGTGGAAATCATTATTGTCAGTGGCCATGCTGTTTCAACCTGTCGCTGTTTGAGGGACATGCTTGCCGTATAAAATGTGTGTAAGGTGTAAAGCACATCCTCTCCAATGGCAGGCCTTTTTCTAAAGAGATATATTAGACAGTATGATTCAATTCAACTCATCCCCACATTACCAACATAAAAACCTCTTTTCAACTTCATCTGTACTCGGGCACAGCAGAAATGCAGGTTTGCACTGGATGCACTCAATTTCCAAAATGTACTTAAGGATAGTGTAGCAAAACTAAAATTGTTTTGCTACACTATCCAAACATGCTGAAAACCCAACTTAAAATTATAGTACATATATCATATTGTGCTCAGTTGTAGAAGTCTCAATATCCCCGAATTAAATAATGTGTATAATAAAATGTGAGGTTTTCTAACCATTAGAATACTGTTCAAATGTTGAGTAAATGTTTTGCTCCTGAAGCAATGTGCTGTAGCCTAATTTAATCAATAATTTTATTTAAGTTTTATAACTCCTTGAAAAGTTGTAAAATGCCTTTCCACTTTGGTAGAACACTTTGCTATTAGAATAGACACATACAAAAATATACATTTCATTATGATTGTTTAGCACAAAAGTGTGCAAAATAGTGTAATTCATCAAGCATATACTGTAGGTACATCAAGTTAAATGACACCCAAATCCTAATAATCACTCAATCTAATCACTCGTTTACTTGTGAAATTGTTATTTATTCAACATACCCAAGTATACATTTTTACAGATCTCTGTATGTCAATAGACAGCTCATGAATATTAAATAATGCATATATTGGACTATTTTTATTTGTTGTGTGAGCATCCAACATCTCCAACATTTTCACCACCTGTCTGGTCCTACTGACAACTTAGCTTTCTTATACAAACAAAAGCTGTTACACTGATCAATGCAATGCAGCCATCACCAAAGCTAAAGAAGTTATAACAGTTATACAGTTATAACCAAGATACATTGCAAGGTCTAGCCTCTATCACTCCTCAATCCTCCTAATTTCTTTATCCTCACTCTGAATCTTAATGTTGATACAGATCTTCATCAGAAATGTGCACCCTTGCTTTATGTGCTTACATATCAAAAGATACCAGAGAAACATTCACCAAAGCATTAATACTTGAAGACCTCGCCCTCAGATACTAGTTCCATACACATCTGTGACACAGTTATGTCTGATTGAATGGGAGGATTTTCGTTTTGTCTAGGCTTAGATTATTTTGTAGTTGGATCAAGTATTTAATACCACTGAGGATGGTCAATAGTCTATCAACAATCTGTCTTTAGTCTTGAAGATGTGCATAAAAAAATAATTTGAGCTGATGAAAGAATAAATAACACAGAACAGAGGCTGTCAATCAGATAAAATGTACATTTATTACTTACAATTATTTATTGACCATCCATGTACAGAAGTTGTGTGTCTGCTAATTAGATGGAATACAAGTTAATCAGACAAACTGGTACTTTAAGTACATCGTATTTCATAGCTGAAATGTTCCTCAAAAGTATCATGGCACTTAGCTCACCTTTATAATACATTGACAACAAAAAATCTCAGTGCTATGACACTTTTGAGAAACTCCCAACTCCTTGTCTAAAACAAGAGCTCAGTCCGATTAATTTACTTCTACCCTACAATCACCGTGTCATCATCGGGGAACTCATAGTAGGGCACCTCCAGGTTGAGCGGGGCAGGACCTTTCCTGATGCGACCTGAGGCGTCGTAGTGGGAGCCGTGGCAGGGGCAGTAGTAGCCTCCGTAGTCTCCAGCGTTGGCGATGGGCACACAGCCCAGGTGGGTGCACACACCGAGGACGATCACCCAGTCGGGGTTGACCACACGATCCTTATCGTGCTGGGGGTCGCGCAGCTCTGCGATGTTCACGGCGGCCTCCGTGGCGATTTCCTTCTCCGTGCGGTGGCGGACGAACAGAGGCTTGCCTCTCCACTTGAAAGTCATGTTCTTGCCCTCGGGGATGTCGCCGAGCTTGATCTCGATCTTGGACAGGGCCAAGACGTCAGCCGAGGCGCTCATGGACGACACAAACTGTGTGACCACTGTTTTGGCGGTGTAGACACCTACCACAGTGCTCGCGCCGGTGACAAGGTAGGAGAAGGTTCGTCTGGCTTCGCTGCTGTCCTGGGACGACTTGTTGGGGTCCAGCACCTCAGGCCGCCTGTAGTCTGAGAAGTCTGGAATCTTGATGTCTGTGTGGGCAAACCGGACCCCTGCGCGGACTGTAGACAAAAACAAAAGAGAAAGTGATCATTAGCTACAGTAAATAAAAGGACAAAGACATGATTTGAGAAGAAATGATGGGAGGTTATTGTAAAGACCAATGTGATATTTGTCCCATATCCCAAGCAGCTCAATTTCACATCAAAAGACTTATTATGTACAACAGACATAACAAGCAAAATCCAAGTTTAATTCACATCGTTGACTTAAGAGGCAGTGAGTGATGCACTGGTAAAACACAATGTGGATAAACTATTAACTGCAATCAATGATCACAGTGACTCCAATAATCACCAATATACAATAAATAAATTGTTTTCTTTTCAGAATAGTAGAATTTTTTTATTTTCTCAAAAAGACTATTTTCATGCAGGGCTCAACTTAGGCTACATTAATCTGATTCTACTTACTATAATCTATTCTATACTACGAATTTAAATGAAAAGCTTGGTTTTCGCTTAAAAAAGGTGGGTAGACTCTTGTTCCATGAAATAACAGGTGGGTAAATGGAGTTTAGGTGGATCTGCCCTTCACTATATCCCTGGTAGGAGGGGTCCATTATACATTCCCCATAACTGTACATAGCCCATGACATATTTCATTGCAACAAGCCCAGACCAAATACTGTGAGGGAAGGAGGGAGGCAATGTCTTGATTGAAACGTCTTGTATTGATTGCGCAGAACACCCATTATTGCACACAGTCTATGTTTGGGTGTTGCTGGTCCCCGTAAAATTAACATTGACTGAGATTAACTTAAAGCCCCTGTGGGCAACATAATATCATCTACTTTCATTTTTCTTACTCAGAGTCAAGACGCATTCTGTAGTACCTATAAATGAAATACGGGCCACTTACACTATTTGCTTTTAAGTTGTTGAAATGGTCCAATTTGTCAAAGTTTCAATGGAGAGTCTGCCTGCTCTCTGGATGCTGACATGTTGAGTCAAACGCAAGATTTAGTGAAAATAATGATTTCAATGTTCAAATCAAGATGTCAGCGTCCAGAGAGTAGGCATTTAAAAAATTTGGGGGTGTGTGTTTGACAAATAAGAGTCCCGAATTTCATGTTTATAGTATATACTATAGAATGCATCCAAGTAAGAAAAATATAATTATATGATGTACCATCACCCGGTGTGGCTTAAAGGGATTTCTTTTCTTTTTTTTTTTTTTTTACATCAAACAAAAGTCTCTAATCCCACAAGGGGTGGGTTGGGAGCAGTTGTTGCGGGGTTTCTATATAATGAGGGTTTGGTCCCCGATATGGAAGTAAACAACCACTGGAGTGCTGACTAGGACCAGTGTTCTAAAGGTTTAATTCAGTCAACATTAATTTTACCAGCTGTGATATGTGGTTAGCGTAGTGTTCAGGGTCCAAAATTAACACCCGCCAGGCGCCAAATGCGGGTAAATGAAGACCATCCGCCACTCTGGCCTGTAGGAATAAAATGCATGTCCTACATGCGCTATTATCATGGGCGAAATAAACAAGAGTTTGAATGCCTCTGTTATCAGGTTACGGTCTATGGTTTTTGCTATTCCTGTTCTCAAACTTTGGCCCTAGTGACCACCATCCTCTCTCACGTGATGGGCTGTTGCCTGTAGCATCTGTATGGATGGTATCGAGCTAGCTAGTTAGTTAACCTGCAAAACACTCTCCAGGACCCTGTGCTCTTATTTAGCCATTTCTCCCCTTAATCTCCAGTATTTCAGAGCAAGTCTCATTCATGAAAGTTACTAACGAATCATTGGAGCCGTCACTGATTCACATCGCGCGGTCCCTCGCACACATTCTCTTTACAGGATATATATGCGATATATATGCGATATTGACTAAATTATGTGTAGGAAATATTGCCGGGTAAATAATTGTCCAACTCCACCTATATTTGGCCAAAAGACAAGCTGTAAAAAGTGGTGCAATCATCAGTTACTACAAGAGTAAGTTGACTAGATTCATTATGACAACATTCATTATGACAACAGACTGCCTGTAGCTCTCATTTTGCATTTAGGGTGGGGATGTACCCTTTTATATTAAAGCCATGTATGAACTATGAAACAGAGAACCACCATAATAATACAGCTGGGGTCTAAATGACTTTCAACATAGAAATTAGCATTCCAGCTTTATGTAGCCTAAACAAGTCCAGCCCAACAAGCCACAGTAGTCTTACAAGTAGCCCAATACTCTTATGAAAAGTAGGAGCAGGAGCCCTTGGCAGGTGAGCCACAAATTTAATTTAAGACCCTGGCATTAGACTATTGTAGATTCTCAAACTCCTTAATAAATTATCCTTCTTGCACGTAAGGTGAATACCACTGAATTTATCAATTCAAATGTATTTAAGTAACATCCACTTCCATTCAGCCAGCAATCAGATAAGCAGGTCATAATCACTCTCATGTTAGACTGAAAAAATATAGAGACGGGCCAAAACGCAGATAAACATATTTTCAACGAATGGCGGGTCTCATCCAAGCACAATGAAGCCCCTTATGGTGCAAAATATCTCCGTACCGACGAGGCGATTTGACAGATGACAGACAGTAGTCTCAGTTAAACAGATTCACGCACAGGTGTCAAGCTCGCCTCCCCAGCTGACCATCCTGGATGAGTCGGTACAAGCGAATGACAGCAAATCTTAAATAGAACGCTGTGTCATGCATTGTTAACATTAGTAACAGTTTTTATTTTTCACATCGACCACATCATGAAAGACACAATAAGCAAACACTATTAGAACAAATATCAAAATAGAGCAGTCTCTACCCAGTGCCAGCCTCTCTGTTTGCTCTAAGTCACATAAGCACACTCCCATAACGTGTGCGTGTGTACAACTCTGGCATGAATGCATACACAATGGAGCAAAGACTCCTCAGTTCAGTCCTTTATCTACCCTCCACGCCAGAGAGGAAAGATGCCATGATATCTAAAAACAGACATCATATTCGGCTCGCGAGGTTGTTTTGCGACACGCGGCCCGGCCTCCGCGTCTAATGCCGAGCCTATGAAGTGATATTCTCGATCGCAGAAGCTTCCGTGTTAAATCTCAGGGCCCCTCGTAGCTTTTGTGTCACTCGCGCGCGCGCGCAAGGAGTCACACTCGCATCTTTTATCAGTGATTTAGCGTTTCCTCGGGCAGTGTAATTGGCCGCTCCTCTCAGGAAACGAGGGGGCGCTGGCTGCCGTGTGTTTGTCTTAATCCTCCGGATCACAGATGCACACACGAGCCAGTGTGGGGGCAGAGCCTATCTCCGCTCAACAGATAAGCGACTGGAAAGGGAGAGATGGAGAGATGGA
>OMKL01138754.1:0-14912 GCA_900302295.1 Parasudis fraserbrunneri | reverse complement strand
GGAGGGGGCGACTCGCCCCACTCACCCAGCCCGGGACCTGGGGGTAAGTCGGCCCTGCTTGAGCAGATCCGGGGAGGGACCCAGCTGAAGAAGGTGGAGCAGAACAACAAGCCGCCAGCTTCCAGCACAGGACGCGACGCACTCCTCGACCAGATCCGACAGGGCATCCAGCTGAAGACCGTGAGTCATCATATCATCCTGTCCTTAAACGATGCATCAAAAAGTAGGCTCGTTTTACTATGGAACAACAGTAAAGGCATTCTAAAAAAAAAAAAAAAACAATACATGCTTAAGTTGCACAGATGTGATGCACTCTTTCCCTGTGGGAGAGAGAGTAACAATTGTATGAAACGGACACAATATTTCAAAAGTGTCGTCACGTACCAAGGCAGTGTTTTATGATGACGGGATTCCCACAGAGGAGTCTCATTTATCAGTCTTTATCGCTTCATGAAAACATTTTAGAGGTGTCGCCATTCTTAGCATCTTGCATCCTGCGTCTTTTTTTTAATGGTATTTATTCAGTGACTGAATTGCATGCAGCTTACTGTGGGTGCTTGTGATATTTCAGGTCTCGGACAGCCCAGAGTCTGGGCCTCCGACACCAGCACCCTCGGCGGGCATCGTCGGGGCACTCATGGAGGTGATGCAGAAGAGGAGCAAAGCCATCCACTCCTCAGGTAAGATGGCAGACATCACCACCGATTGATCGGAATTCTTTATTGATAATATATTTCACATAATACATAAATAATATATGTACAGCCTCGCCAGGAGGCATCATATTGTTGGGGAAAAAAAGGATAAATGCAATTAAGCCCAAAAGCTTATGGCCATTGCGGTCCTTTTTGAGCGTAGTGTGTGTTAGTGTATGGGTGAGCACATGAGCACATGCAGGTATAAATGAATGCGTGGGTGGGTGACACCTCTCCGCAGTGATTTAGTCATTAAGTAGATTATATTGGATGGGAAAAGGTATTATCTTTATAAATAAATAAGTGTAAGAAGAATTTGAAATCCAGATTCTGAGGTGTAAGCAAAATAATGAATGCATGCTGATGGCACCAGTATGATTTTGGAAATACAACTGCATCAATCTGTAAAATTTAAATTAATCACTATCGTTGTCTGGGTTCAATTATTTAATTTATTTATAAAAATATGCATTGAACTAATAATGTTGTGTAAGGTTTTAATTGAATATATTCAAGTATTGCAACTGCATCAGGGGTGCAAAGGGGTTATCGAGCTTTCGAGGTGACTGCACCAAGGCTCTGGAATGCCCTCCCCCTGGACCTGCGAACTGCCCCCTCAGAAACATCTTTTAAAAAACAGCTCAAAACACATATGTTCAGACAGGCTTTTGGTTATAAATAGGCATCCTTTGTCTTCACTGTTCCTATATTTTTTAGTTATTGACTGATGATTTTATTTAATTATTTTTGTATTATTTTATTTGGTTCACTGTTTTAACTGCTGTCTGTTGTTGTTGACATTTATTTCAGATTTTTATATGTTATGCTGTAAAGCACTCTGTGCATTTGTGCTGTGAAGGGTGCTATATAAATTAAGGTCATTCATTCATTCATTCATTCATTCATTAAGATCTGAATACATATTATACAAAAAAAAAAGTATTGAATTTGAACCATGGTTGAATGTAACATTTTATGTTGTCAATCTTGGCCTTAGGCAACAGATTTGGAATTAAAAGTAGAATCCTCCCTAAAATAGAATTCACATAGCGGTATGTTATTATTTATACCATACAGCTCGGTTTCATTTTGTGAATATGAACAAGTATCTCCTTAAGCTGAATACCAGAGAGACAAGACTCTAGTGATGATGTCATCAACAGACAAATCCTGGAGTTGCTCTATAGACGGTGGATAGCCGTGACGGTAGCGATGGTGATTTTACTGAGATATGGGTACATTTTCAGAGTTGCAAGCCCTACATTTTAATAACTCATTTGGATGTAATGGCTCAAACAAATACTTTATGAGCCCACAAAATATGTCATCAATTCATTGTCAATGGACCCACTCAAAAAAGTGTTGATATCAGAAATTCAAGTGTTGATGCTCCGATTTCCAGCTTAGGGAGACAGTTGTCCAATGATTATCGGTATTGATTTAACTGTTCAAGATCACTGGAATGACACAATGTAAATTCTGTTTTAGGGTGGACGTTTCCTTTAATGTTTGTTTGAATCGTTACACTCCTACTTTGTACATTAACGTCTAGTTTTGTTATTTCTTAGACGAAGACGAGGATGATGAAGACGACGAAGATTTCGAGGACGATGATGAATGGGATGACTAGTGATGGCAAATCTCCTCCCAACTGACACTTAAATAGCCCCTAAAATCTTCCAAAACATGACTAAAATTGTAATGTAAATGTTGTATGAATTTGCTGTATATTTATTGTTGCCTTTTTGCTTTCTTTCTTTCTTTTTTTTTTATTAATCTGTGCAATACCTCATTCATTTAATCTGTAAAGTTTGTCACACACCTTTCTGTAAAGAATATCCAGATATACACTTCCCTCTGACCCTCTGTCATAGAATGCACTTAATACTGTTGGAAGCATGACATGGCGCTGGCGTGAGCTGTCGTGGCTAACTAGGTTACATGTTATCTGACCTGTGAAAAAGATGACTAGCTTAGCCTGACTAGCACTACATGTGCAACAACAGAACAGGATTATCTTGGGACAATGTCACCCGTGATGCCATGCTTATGACGGCTTAAAGACAACTCTATAACAGTAAGCTCAAGTAGTACAGTTAACCGTGTGCAATTATTGTTGGGATATATTTTTATTGGTGTTACTTTTGAATGTTCTGTTCCTCGTCCAAGAAAGGGAAGGGAGATGTATGTGTGCGTGTGTGTGTCTGTGTGCGTGTGTAACAAAAAATGGGCGGGATCCTCTTGTGTTGATATTTGTTGGTTTAATGCGAGATAACACTATTTTCTTATCATACTTTTTCTGTACCTTCACTTTTCTTATTAAATTCTAGTTTAGCACAGTTATTTTTCATAAGATGTCCACTTACTGGAATATTGAGGCCCAGTTGGCTTATGTAAATATTCAACTCTTTATGTATTCAAGGCTGTCACATTATTTGCACACAGTTGGAATTCTCCACTATAGTTAAGTTCTATGTCTTAGGTGTGTGTGTGTGTGTCCTAAAATGCAACGGGGAAAGTTAGGCCTCCACATCTTACTTTGGATAATATAAAACTTGTCAATCAGTGGACATTTTGCGCAAAACAAAAGCTTGAGGATTTGCATCCACATTTGTTTGAAATATGGTTAATGTGATTCTCCCAGCCATTGTGGGGATACAGAGGCCGCCTTGTGCTACGTAAACTTGGCTCCTTGGCGCAACAAGCACTACAGAAATGTAATTACTACTATGTGCTTACACATAGGCATGGGTAGCCTCATGGGACTCGGTGGGGTTTTGTTCTTATGTGTTTCTGTTGTTAATTTAGTTTTTTTTTTTATTATCTGGTTATAATACCCAAACCCCCTACACTGTTACTCCTTATAGAAACATACATGGTATTAGCTTTCAGGTCAGTATTTCATAAAATATTACACACCACAGTCATCAAATTATCTTCTCTTCTTTGTTTAACAAATCATGACTTTATGCAACGAGTCTGTAAATGCCTCCCTTCAAGAGCAAGTAATTAACCAAAATTGGCATTTGCAAGAAGCTTCTTGGTTAGACTGCTTTCAAGATGGCGATAATGATGCTTGTGATATTCCATTATACAATATGTACAGACATAATGGATGCTTGTTTTAACTGTATTGTCTGTCTGAATTTTTACCATCCTCCAGCGAGGCTATTGCTGCATTAAGAAACCGTTATACTGACATCAAACCTGTGAAATAGGTTGGGGAAAAAAGCAATGAAAATACTAAATTGTATACTTAAATAAATGTTAATATTTACAGAGACACTCCTTTTTTCTTTTATTTACTAGATATGTCGTGAGTTATATGTTTAAAGGGTAAATTAATAATTTCCTGCTTACCAATGATGTCAATTGGTAGAGTCCTTTCTTAGCACAATCCATGCTATTCTTCATACTGGATACCTGTAACTCTGGCTATTAGCCATAAAATGAATGCGTCAATGCGGCCACACTCCAGTCTGTGTAAGCCCTGAAATCTACTCCACAGTGCATCCAAAGTAGGTTTTAGCATTTATTTCAGGACTTGGTACAGACAGCAGTGTGGCCCCATTGACTTTGCATTAGTTTTGTCGCTAACTAACCAGAGCTGCGCATATCCAGAATGAAGAACAGCATGAATTGTGCAGAGAAAGGGCTCGTACCAATCTACAACATCATTGGTAAGTGATAAATGGGGCTAGGGGTCCAAAATTCTGAACATTACCCTTTAATATTGTTTAAGCTCTGATTGGGAATTATTTTTGTTCTCTTGTTTGAGGGTTGAGATTGACAGGACAGGGATAATGGTATTGTCCTAGCATGGATCACTTCAGAAAAATGTGCCACTTTCCCTGAGTACTTCAGTAATACCCTATAAATAGCAGTAAAACTTGAATCTCATCTCATCTGCTGTGCCAGACAGTGTGCTGCTGTCATAACATGCCACAATTATTGTGTCTCTCCTTTGCACTCTTTGAGTCGAGGATTTCATCCTCCACAATTAAAAATGTATATGTGACATTTCACTGGCATTTTATTAAGAGGGCCTCTGAATACATGAAGAGTGCAATAATAAAAGGTCTCTCACTGACATTGAATAGATCATTCAAAGGGAGCTCCCTTGTCAGAAAACATGTTTACTTTGAACAGTTGCAAAATGAACATGGGAATTGGGCACAAGCCCTAAATACATTTCCAATGTAACCAGATGGGGTTAGATGTAGTTTAGTCACTGATCCTCTTTTTCTTTCAGATCGTTTGGCTCCTGGGTAGGATGGGACATTGTTTATGACATCCTCAAGCCTGGATTTCAATAGCTCGTATGTGCAATTTCATAATTCGCTCTTGTCTGATGGTGATTGACACTTAGCAGCAGGTGTTACAGAGCATTCGTTAATGAACCCTGGCAGAGCCAACAGAATGCTGACATAAGTGTTGCATAACAAATGTCAGTTTAAGGTTGTAACGTCTCAAGTTCATGTCAAATCTCTCGCAGTTACACTTGGGTATTATGCAGATCTTCCACATTATCACCGGTGAGAAATGTCTGGCTGTTAGGCTACTTTTACACGTTGTTTTTTTGTTTGTTTTTTTGGGGGGGGATCATAAACATTGAGTGAGAATAGAAACAGAATTATTCATCTGTTTTCTTTATTTATCTACACGAGAATATTTACAGTCCATTTTACACAAAGCAAAATAATAATAATAATAATAATACAATCATAACTGAGATAATACATGATCTAACTCTATAACTTAGGAGTTTCCATTCAAAAATGGCTATTTAATATGAAAGTGGTACAAATATTAAATATCTCAAAGTAGCATATAAAGTATATAAAGTGAGTAACATTAGTTATTGAGGGACCACAGATGAAAATGTGCTTATAGCTATATCTGGTGCAATATATTTAATGTGCATTGTCAATGACAAATAAATAATTAGTGATCAAAACAGTTCTCAATAGAGTTGCCGTTCCTTTCTCCATGGCAAACCACTGACTTCAATGCTGTGGGAGATCCACCTGATAATGAGAAAGACCAAACACAGTTTGTCAGCTGCGACACAGACCCAACTGACAGATAACATCGAACCATCTGTGCAAATAAATGGATGGGTATTTTAGTACTCGTGAACCTCATGAGAGAGAGAAGAAGAGAGCAAGGCAGTTGTCATGATGAGAGAAATAGCTTGGAGTTCCATAAGTTGTTCATAAGCAGCGATGATGTGGGTAAAGGTCACTTGAAGTGCACAAACCATTTAGAAAGTCTTGCATGCCTGGCCACTTATTCATATGTTTCCCCTGTTATGTGGCTCCCACGGTGGGTAAAAGTAAACATGGAGAATGCTTGGAGACATTTTTGAACAGATGGGATATGAGCCATCATTACACTACTTGTTGAGACATGGTATGACCATTTTGCCAAGTGCTTCCCACTACATGTTCTGAGAGAAAGACTAGCATAATTTTAAAGGTGCACTATGCAGTTTTGGGACAGACATTTGTTGACATTTGCAGAGTCTGCAATTGGTTTACAAAACATATTTACCATACATGTAATTCTTAGAATTATTTGATCTTATGTCATCATTAATCAAAACAAAATATTTTTGTGGCTCTGTGAACCAAGCCTAGAAGATACTTCTTTGAATAGTAAAAGTGATTGTAACCAAAAGTGCAGGCCCTGCCACTGGAAACAACAGCAGTGAAAGTTTGTTTATTTAGTTATGTCAAATTTATATCCCAAAACTACATAGTGCACCTTTAAAATATACTGTACACTCTTTCGACTTTTGCAACTTAGCTGTGCATATTTTACGGCATGGTAAATCTAAGTTTGTTAGTCTGTTAGTCTGCGGCCTTCCCTTGTGCATCAGTGCTTCAAGCCATCAGTCTTATCAACTCAGTGGTGGAAATGGCCTGCTATTTATAACTGCATTAAGTGTAAGGAATTCACAGGGTTGGGAAAGGCTGTCATCTAATCATAGCGCTGTTTCCATAAGGGAGATGTGATGGCTTTTGCGAGAGAATGCTTTGTGCCATTTATACTTTACACTGTACTTGATGCATTCGTTTGTGCAAAATAAACAAGGCAAGGCAAGTCTAGTTCACTTGGATCCGGCCATGACACTCATGCACCAGAGTTCAACAATGGGGAGTCAGTCAGTTAGTCAGTCAGTTAGGGACATTCGCTATTGTAGGCCGGCTCTTCAGGTCTGACAAAAAATAAAAATAAAAATTTTAAACATCGATTTCTTTGTTTACATTTTGCAGAGCATGGACAAGGTCACAATACCACCAGTCAATGACTTACACTCACAGAAATGCTTACCCTTTTTAATGATCTGATGCTACTTCCTCGAATAGCCTCCATTAGATCATCACGGCTTGACCGCTGTGGCGCCAGTGGCCGAGAAGGTTCATCTCTTTTCTTTTGCAGAGAAGGCTTCAAGGCATTCTTCAGCTCCTTGAGAATGTCAGCACTCTCTTTCTCATTAGCCCCATTCTTAATTCTCTTGGATTTGAGTTTCTTCTGGCTTGACTGATTCTTTGTGCTATTTGACCCTTCCCTCTGTTTGATCATCTCTGCTATCTTCCTTGTTGGCGTATTCTTTTCAGAAAGCTTTTCTAGGGTAGGGGGTGGAGGAGGCGGAGGTTGCGGGGGGTTCTTATTTTGAGTTTGATTTATTTTTTTGTCAGTCATTTTAGAGGTCTGTGATGATTTCTTTGGTGGGCTAGTTGCAGGAGATGAGCCAGAGACTTGACCTGTTGGTGCGACATTGACAGCTGCCTCTGGAGGCCCTTGTTCCTTTTGCTGCTGCAGCCTTCTCTGCCTCTGCTGGTCCTGGTTGCGAGTCAAGATACTGGTGGCGCTCATCCTCGGGCCCGGTAGGTCGAACTGATAGCCTAGCTTGAGCAGAGTGGTGTTTTCCCTCAACAGGCGTACCATCTCCATCTCTACTTGGCCACCACAGATGTGCCTCTGGTTCTGGAAGCGGAGCTCCACCAGAGTACAGTTATGCTGTAATGACATCAGCAGAGCCAGGATCCCGCGGCCGGACACAAAGTTTGACTCGATATTCAGGTTGAGGATTGAATGGTTCTCCCGGAGCATCTTGGAGATTGCAAAGGCGACTCGGTCATCTGCGTGAGTGTTCGCAAGACTGAAAACGCGTACATGCGTGTTGCCGCTCAGGGCCTCAGCAAAGCGAAGCAGAGTCTCTTGGGAAATATCTTCGATGTTGTTGAGGTTCAGCTCACACATGGCGGGATCATCATGCAGGATCTGCTCTAGTGCTTTGTCAATCACAATGGGGTTCCCACATGGTCTGTCAGAGGTCACGTTCAGGTTTTGGTCTGGGGTTTCAGTCTTTGAGACAGTCTTCTTAGATTCATTCTCCGGGCCTCTCGAGAGACCATTGCAAGCCTTCTTCTGTGGATTTCTAGTTGTAGGCAAATGCTCCTTTTTGCATACATCTTTCTTTTCCTCCTCATTGCCTCTCCTAGATAATCGATCACTTTTGTGAAATACACTCTCTGCTCTGCCCTTTTGTAAAGTGTTTTTCTTTTCTTTGTGGCAAGTGCTTTTCTTATCCTTGTCCTTGGACATGGTGATGTCAGTGTCACTCACTGTCACACATTCCTTTTTATTCTTATCTTGCTGTCCCTCCTCCATGTTGTCCTGCATATCATGACAGGGTGGAAAATTAGGTTGAGCCCTAACATTCCACAATCTCTTACTTTTAATGAGAAATACCTCAACAATGCTATCACTGAATCATTGAGGCTGTTACGTCTGAAACATCATATTTTTAGACTGTCTTCCACTGACATGTAAATGCAAACCACCTGCTGGACAGTGATACCTCTGATACAGTCTATAACATTCATATCATAAAGTGCTGTTTCTTGCAAATACATTTTTGCATCAGTTGATCATTTGAATTTTATTTGATTATTTGCTAAATCTGTCCCATAAATCCTAATTTACAGAAATGTAGTCAACATGAACAGAACATTATTGTGTGATTCAGGCAGAATTGACAAAACGATATTTAACGGTAGTAATTGTGTCTAATGGAATCAATGGTATCTATTTTCTGAATCTATCAAAAGTGCAGTCAGACAATTGATCCAATGATCCCATCTGATGACTAAGCATTGTTTTGATTCACATTGGTCTTGTTTTGACCAACCATGATTGTGTAGTCTAGAGCTGTGGTTCTCAATGTGGGTCTGGGTACCCCTAGGGGTCTTTAAAGGGGTTCCAGGGGGACCCCAGAGAAATGGGAAGTAATTAAATTTCCCTATTTCATTCACAAGTACTTAGCTCAAAGAGATAATATATGAGGGATTATTCTGATCATAGGTTTCACTTTCTCCACTGTTAATCTCCTCAGATACAGTATAGTCATAGTTATGGAATTCTGGACTTAATCATAATCCAACAACAAAACTCCTCTCAGATGGGGGTCCCTGATACAAAATCTTATCAAACCTGGGTCTGTAGCCTAATGTGTATAACTTTGTGCGTCCTTGACATGTAAATGGTTGTGGACTGCTGGCCGACCCTCAAACAAATTCAGCTCCTTAAATCAGTTATTTGTTTTCTTTGGTTCAGTCTTTGATATCCCTGCGCTCTCACCTGTCCAGGGCTCGACTCCAAGTGATCTTCCTCCAGCAGCTTCTTTGACTCATCCTCCCAGTACTTCAGGAGCGCTTCCCTGCTGAAGTTCCCTGTGGGTATCTTGGCCGTCTGGTCTTTCTGCCTCAGGCCGATCGGGACGTTGTCGTCGGGGTCTATGTCTGCCAGCTCCCTCTCCAGTTCTTGGAGCTCCTCTGAGGATAAGGTGGCCAGGAGCTCCTCTTCATCAAGTTCCTCATATTTCCCCAGCTCCTTTCGGTACCCAAAGGTACTCATGGTCAGGCTGAAGATGGTCACTTGAGTCTTTGGCTTGGTGGCAGAATATCCTCCTGACTTCTACAAAGCAAAGACTGGGAGACTGGAAGGCTATGAAGCCAGGGATGCTGTGTAAGTAGGGTGGTGAGTCAGAGAGAGTACTTGTTTGTCTAATCTTCTCAGCTGCCAGAGGATACTTAAAGGGAGGGGGATGCGCAGCAAAGGGCCAGCCGAAAGTGTTCTCTTCTTTTTTTAGGGTGGGGGGGTCAACGAGATAGGTTTACATGAGGAATGTGAGTCCACTTAGTGGCCGTGGTGGGACCTGATACTGTAGCTCGTGCCGAGAAAGAAAAAACGAAACAAAAGCCATGGGGAGACATGAGATGAACCTCCACGGCGTTACATAACATGTCCGAACATAGAGCACAGTTTCATTATGGTGTTGGGTAAACACTTGTTATCACTGAGGAGAGGTAGGCTTAAGGACAGAACACAACAGTGGCAGACATTGACAAAGAATGTCTGCCATTGATGGTAGCTGTTTACAACGAAGGAACAAAACAGCGCAAAAGATTCTGCACACAGTTCTGTGACATGTGCAAATTGCATAAAGTTTAGGGACCAACAATTAGGTGATGATGTGTTGTTTGGTTGCCAAAACAGCAGACATCAGTCACAGATTGTGTCTATCACTAAGCACCTCTAACAAGCTGCATGTTAGAGACACACAACTGGAGAATGCTTTGAGTGACATAATTGGACTCCCTCTTTGTCATAAATCTACTCTAAATCTGACCGGTACCCTGGCTTATTCTTGCTTAGCCTCTGTCATCCCGCAGTGCACCCCAGGGCATTGTGAAAAGTTGAGTTACAAAGCATCTTTAACTGAACTAATCATGGCTGACTCCCATGCTGTGGGTTTAGATGTAGGGATCAAATATGCATTTGCCTTTGATACTGTCTTCAGTGTGGCTTGGTATTTCAGAGATGAAAATAGAAAGAAATTTAAACTTAAAATGGGAAACCTGAACTAAAACAGAACACATTGTTCTTCCTATAAGGTTGGATATTTCAGTGCAGGCAATCTTTTATCTTTTTTTTTTTTATAGAAATGTGAACCTCTGAAAAGTCAAAATAATGTATGATGAATCTTTAGAAATAAAGAGCTCCAAGAGGAAAACAGCATCCCTGGAAAAGGGTGTGAAGTGAGAAATGATCTGTCAGGCTGTGGCCGTGGCCCTACCCTCCCAACACATTCAGAATACAAAAATGATCTGTCAGGTTGTAGTCGTGGCCCTACCCTCCCAACACATTCAGAATACAAAAATGATCTGTCAGGCTGTGGTTGTGGCCCTACCCTACCAACACATTTAGAATACAAAAAACCATCCTCTACAGCTAGGCTTGCTTATATGGGTCGTATATTTATCCCCATTTTCCCCCCTTTATTTACGTTGTTATGTGTCCCTCTTCATTTGTGTCTGTACAATGTAACTATGTGTCAGAGCAATTTTGAAAATTGCCTGTTCATAAAGGCTGCTACTCTGTTCTTGTGTACAGCTGGTAAGCACTATACAGCCTGTGTTATTGCCTTTGCATGTCATTTTTCTTTTCTTCACATGGGTACCCATCTTCCCTTTCTCCCCCTCATCAAATTTTTGTTGTGTTTATTTCCTTCCACAATGCTTTACTGATTTCTTCATGTTTTGCATGCTGTTGAGTAGTTACAGTGACTTGACGTCCTGTTGTGACCACACCCTGTCAAACAGATCAAACTCCGCCCTCTTTTGTTGTTTGTCTGAGGAGAGCAGCAGTTGTGATTGGAGGATTAAGAGAGTTTGAGATATGTCAAGTGAGCTGAAAAGTGTCAGTCAGACCGTTTTTCCCATGGCACACAGGACTGCCACTGTGGGCTATACACGGCAAATTGTGGTCACTCACTCATACATGGACGTTTTGAGGGATGTTTTGTAGGACGCACGCACAGGTCATGCTTCTCGCTACGCCTTTCTCTGCATCTCCCTCAATCATCACCTTGAATGGCGTTATTATCCCACTGTCACTTGCAGAATATTAACAACACAAAAGACTACACATAGTTGCATCGTGGGTCTAGGCAGTTTCGTACTTGTTAACTTTTAAAGGGTTAGTTCAGAATTTTGGACACCTAGCCTTTCTCAGCACAATCCATGCTTCCATAGATACTTGCAGCTCTGGCTAGCCCTGAAATAAAAGCTGAAATCTGCACTGTGGATTAGGTTTCCATATTTATTTCAGAGCTTGTGCAGCTTGGAGTGTGGCCCCATTGACTTTGTATTAGTTTGGTTGCCAACTAGCCGGAGCTGCAGGTATCCAGTGTGAAGAACAGCATGGACTGTACTGAAAAGGAGGCTAGGGCTCCCTAAGCCTGATCTGCCTAGTGGGCAGGACAGCCCTGAGCATAAGGTACTGTTATATACTGTTATATATTTTAGTCCAGGGTATGATGATGGGCTTAAAGCACTTAAAATAAGCCACCAAGTAAGCACCATGAAAGACCCAAATGCACAGAACAAGGCTTTGGTTGTTGGCCCTGAATTCCTACACTCTTAACCTTTTACATAGGAATTCACATTAATTTCAAAGAAAGAAAGTTGCCAGAAAAACACTGTGAAATTGCTTGAATTTACTGTAAACATGGTTCACAGTAAATTACTGTAGGCATATAACAACACTTTACTGTGAAAAGAAAAACAGTAAATTATTGGAGAATGAGATTCACAGTTCATTACTGGCAACTTGAGTTGCCAGGGAATTACTGTGATTTGTTTAACAATATGTAGCTGTGTAATCACAGGAAATTAATGTGAACCATTTCACAGTTCTTTACTGTGAACTTGAGTTGCTAGTAAAGTGCTACGAAATGTATATTTGCATTGCATAACTATCATTTGACTTACTGATAAAGTATTGTAATAACATTGCAAATTCAACCTTTTTAATTACAATGAAACCTGCAATTTCCTGTTTACAGTAAGATGCTTTATTTCTCTATTCTTGTGCTGAATGATTACAGAATGTTGTGATACTAAATAAAGTAGGCTAAGCCATTATGGATCCCCAGTGTGTAAAATAATTCCACATTAAACACAAGCAATGATTTATAAACCTTTAATTTAATCAGAAAGTTTTCAAAACAAAATAAAATTCCAATAATTAAAATAGCAATCTTCAAATTAAGCCAAAATAAAGAATAATGGACTATGAAATTAGGCTTTGTATTCTCGCATAAGCAATTTTTTAAAAATCAATTTGAACCACAATGAAGTCTTACAGCAGTAGACTTTTTCTGAAGTAACAGTATTTCTACATTAGTACTTTTTCTCTGAACACATTTTGTAGTTACACTCTTTAAAAAAGAACCAAAAGAAGAGATAAAATAACTAAACAGAATGCCACATTAAGTTGACCAGCGCTTTGAACAGAGAGCACATGTGCATTCATGGAGCACCTCCTAGGGTGGTAGCAGTCTCAACTTGGTAAACAAGGCTGAATTAGTGCGCTGCCTATAATGCTGATAAACCAGTTTCAAAATGAGGAGATATGACCACTTTTCCTCCAATGTTTAGCATTCAGTCATCAGCATCCATTGCTTCACCTGAAATACATAGATATAACTTGGCAGCATTGAGTTCACATTCAAAACATGTAATGTGACATGACAAATTAAGCAATCACAACATCAAATTACTAAAGTAAACCATTGGTAAACAGAAATATTGTGGTGGACAAGTTCCCTGCCTCAGAAACCACTCATATACTCCTGCTGGACTAGTATCAAAAGCTACCACAAGCTTCTCTCCTGTCTCTCCTTGTATATCTTCCTCTCAGCCTTCCTATCATTTCAATACAGAAAAAATACTGAGGGGAGTGGATTGCCCACTCTTTTGAAAGAAACCCCCATTGATAAACAAAGCTTGTACTCATCCAAGCTTAAAATTCATGTGAATCATTCCTTTAACAATCAGCCACGGGGAGACAGGGAGGTGGATTAATTAATCAACATCAGCAGCCATGGATGTAACCTAAAACAACTTCTACATCTGAAAAAAGCTAACTTTTAGCTATTATGCTTTTCCATTCAAATCAATTTCACACTTCAGCCTTCATACATCAGCCTCCATAAAGAAGCATTATTGATGCTCCAGTGGGCCAGAAGAAGTTGGACAACACATGGAGCAAGAACCCAGGAACTTTTTCTCTTATGTTACCAACACTTCGTGCATTTCAACATTTTTGATTGTTGTTGATCGAAAGAACTGAATTAAGGTTAAGACAAACAACTTCCAAAAAACAGACTGAAGCCCAACTTGGCAGTCCTCCCATATTAGGCTTAGCCTACAATGCAAAGGTTGTGAGTTCAATTCCCTCCTGTGATATGTCAGAACCTTTATATCCTAAAGGGTCAGAGTACTGTTGATTTCCCTGAGTGACAAATGTCTGCTTTGGCATGGTCCATAATGTTTATGAAAAGTGTATGTTCAGCATGACTACAAACATTTAACTTGTAAGCTCCTGTCAGACCTTTAAAATGACTAAATAATAAAATGGGTAATGGTTATACCTCATCATTACCAAAAGGCTCAATAGTACTAGTGTATCATTGGTTAATTGATATAGTACATTACTTTACTGGAACCTTGAGAGGGTGAGTAGCTCAGTAGACTAGTACATAGCTTTTGTATGCAAATAGCCCAGGTTCGAACCTTGACTGACTGGTCAAACTGATAACCATAATAATAAGAGAAAAATAATTTAAAGCGCTTAAATCACTGAACTGCAATATGATGGAAAATAAAACTTTAATCTTTTACATGCTGTTTAAATGACCATGGTGTTCACTTGCATTAAATCTTAAGTCCAACTCACTGCCCCACTTCTGTGTGGCACCACAAAACCCCTTACTTAATTTCTCTTGACACTAAGCAATACTCAGTAATGCAGGATGAGAGGCAGCAGCACTACACTGGTTGAACCATGTGTGGGCTTGGTTTGGATCAAGGGCACCTGCAACTTCTGAAGAGTTTAACAGACATCTCCAACTCTGTTACACAAGCATACACACTCACTCTCTCTCTCTCTCTCTCTCTCGCTCACACACATGCACACACACACAGACACACAAAGACACACACAGACACAGACACACACACTCACAGACACACACACACACACACTTCTGGGAGTTATTGGCATGAAAGTTGCAAGAACAATTTTGCCAAAGCATCAAAGTATTATTTGTCCACATATTTGGGCACTGTATAATAACAGTAA